>JAFIRS010005012.1:0-68123 GCA_018342105.1 Gonioctena quinquepunctata
GAACGATCAATAACCATTTTGCTACCCTTAGGGATGGATTTTCTTGTTCAAATTCAAATGGGACCAACTTTGAAGTACATCATATCCAATGATTTTTCATTGGAATCAAACTGCTCTGTGACAAGTTATGCGTGGTCATACATAAAAAAAAATATACGCGTCGACTATAGAACCTCATCCTTTTTGGTTTCGTCGGTTAAAAATACACAATCTCACTATATTATATACACAAAATTGATTCTGGAAAAAGGCGAAGGATCAGTTGAGTGTGGTTGATGCACGTCCTCTTTTTTCAGTCTAACCTCAGTAGGTACTGCTTGCCTCATACAGTAGAAAAGAAAACGGAGAGAAAAAAAAAAGAAAGATGAAAGCAAAGCTCTCTGTTCTGAGATAAGTTCAAATAGCTATGATTGTACATACACATATATACACACATATGGCAATTCATATACACGTATATACATCAGGCGCGGATCCAGACCCAAATCAAAGGGGGAGCCATCCAAAATATTAAAAGACATATAAAACAAAAATATTATTAAAACAAAGAAGAATAATATAGTAGGTATATTTTTTATTTTGGTTTTATAAGTTCTATAAGAAAAAATGAAGAAAACACAACACAAAACACAAACAAAAACTACAAATAAATTTCAATATGTACGTAAATTAAAGGAGAAATTCTACTCTCCGCTTCTTTTTGTTTGCAAATCGTTTAATTACATCAGTTATTTCGATCTCATCACATACAGCTCGGTGAATGTGCATCAAAGTCAATCCATTCAAGCGATCTGCAGACATTCTAGATCTAATCCACGTTTTTAATCGTCTTAGTGTTGAAAAACTTCTTTCCGAACTGGCAACGCTTATGGGTAGAGTACAGAAAATATTTGAAAATGTATATAAATTATCTGGAATATTGTTTGTATGAATATTGATTCAGGGTTAGGGGGGCAACATGGCCCCTATGGTCCCTCTCTGAATCCGCGCCCGATATACATATACAGGGTGAGTCAGAATGAGACCGACAAACTCTGACTACAGATTCCTCACCTCCTAAAATGCATCCCCTCTGAGATGCAGGGAAAACATTTGAAACTTGGTACACTAATCAGGGTTTATCAACGTGCTAATTTGAAGTTATAATTTTTTATTTTCGTAAACTAGTGGCGTAGTTACGATGGTATGTGGTCATATGTTCCTTCATATTTTCTTGTGACAAGTGAATGGACAAATGAGCGTTTGACATTAGTTCGGCTCATCGATACTCAACCTAAAAGACATGACATTCCATGTGCCTAAAAGTGGAGGTTTCTGAGATAATTGAGAAAAACTGAAGATTTGTCATCAGTAGAGACATAATTTCCTATGTGCAATAATCGCATAATGCTGATTTCTTAAAACAAATCGAAATATGAAACAACCCCAGTAGGAGAAGGCCCGGGTTCCCGGCCCCCCCCCAACCACGGACGTCAGAAAACTTTTAAAAGTTGGTGTGCAGTGTGTGGGTTTGACCTTGGGTTTGACTTTTAGATTTTTTTATTGAGTTTTGATATTGGGTTTTCGACTTTGGGTCTGACTTCAGTTTTGACCTTTATAACCCGGGGGATTCATAACATTAAGTTTTGACTTTGAGGGTTTGACCTAGAGTTCTTGATGTTGGGGTTGTTTCGGCAACCTCAAGATTTATCTCGATTTTGTTTGATCTTGACTAAAGTTGTGGTGTAGGATTTTAAATTCTGTGCAGTTTGCGACCTTCCATGAACCCTTTTTAATTTCCAAGCGAGGAGGACGTTTGTCCAGAGAGCTAAGAATGAACCGCCGGGTTATTGATGGCGCTGAATGTCAAAAATCCTCAACCATCCCGATTGCGCATCGCATCGGACCTTTTTTGGGGGTGGGGGTATTTCACTGAAATATTCCAGGAGAAGAGATTTCGAATCAGTGTCTCCATGAGCCATTGAAAAAATTGCTGTGTATTCGTGGGATTGGGTAAAGATTTCACCTGTAGTGATAATCTACGTCGGGATCAACGGGAAACTCTCAGGGAGGTCCTTTCCCGTGAAACGAGTTAATAACAATGGGGATGACTCCCCCACCCGCAACTAATTCTTTAACATTGTAATTGTTGGGGAAGTGATAATCCCATATTGGGCGTCAACTCTCAATAGAACACTCGCACATAGGACGAATTCATGTGGGTTCAATTGGGGTGGTGGTGTACACCTCATTAAAATGCATTTTAAATGTCGCATTTCTAGCCACAGGGGATTAGGGAATATGTATACTGAGTACACACCTTTTCAATGATATCAAGCATAAAGTAATTGAGCTATTGAAAAATCATCAAAAATCTAACCCTTAAGGGCCAACATGGAAGTTTTTGCGCTTCAAACACAGGGAAATTTAAGACATCAAATCGTTTTAATTCCCCCCAATCGTATAGCAGATCGGATCAACTGGGTTTGAATGGATTATTCGATGCATTTCGTGAATTTTTAATTGCCCAAAGAGGATTTTAGGAGCGTGATTCAGGTTTGTAGTTATAATTTTGGGAAAATGATGAAAGGTTTAATGAAAGTAATTTTTTCAGGATGGAGTTAGAAAAATTATGCCCGAGGGGATTAAAAAAATACAGTCCACTTGGCGGATCAATTGCTACAGAAACTTCCTGAAATTTAAAAAGAGAGAAAGGGAAAAAGGGTTGTCAACATAAAAAATGAAGACCCGCTTGCATGGGGTGGACATCTTGGGAATTCCACTAATAATAAAGTGTCGGAGGTGTCATCCTATCCATACATTATGGGGACTGTCTTGAATGTAACAGGTGGGGTTTCCGCAAAATTCCGGGTATAAAAATGTTTTTGATTTGCGATATTTCAGTCAATGTTTATGGTTTGGGAAACTAAGATTAGAATAAGAGAGTCAAATATGAGGTGATTGGCCCTTTTCGATACCTTTCCCCGAGAAAAAATCAGAAGATGTCAATTTATTTATCAAGAGAGGGAAAATATTTTTGTTGATAAAAGATCTCTCAAGATTGGTGCCATCAAATTTACCAGGGAACACAAAAAATATCGGATGGATGTTTATTGTACTTTTTGAATGAGCGATTACTGTTGCGTCACCGGGATGCACAATTTGTAATCATGTATACAACAGTCCCGCAACTGATTCTTGAATAAATAAAATTAAAAAATGGTTACCGGTAAAAACATTAATGTTTGAAAATTTGAAAGAAAAAATGAATGTACCTTTGTATAATGCAGATTTTGAATCGGTTCTGAAGCCTTCCACCCCCCGAACTGAATCCAGAACTCGCGTAAGAATAGAACCTTCCAACACGAAGCTTACCATTTGTTATCTGATAAAATGTTCCTTCAATGATAAATTAAAAAAAATTTGTTCATATAATCCAAAAACAAGAAAAAAATTTTAAAAAATATAATAAATCATTTGAGGTATGTCAAACCAGACTAAACAAACCCCAGAAGAGGAAGGGAATTTCATAATGCCACCACTTGTGGTATGGGAAAAACCCTTTTCCGAAGGGATGTTGGGAGCCAGAGACACCCATCCCACGGGAGAAAAGATATCCAGCAAAATTTGCCTGTAATTTGAATTTCAAAATACCAAATTTCATCCCATTATATGCCATAATATGAGGGTTATGATTCCATGTTCATTAAAGAATTGTATGAAAAAAGGATATTTGATGTTGCCCAAACCAAGAAAATACTTTTTCGTTTAAAAACATCTCTTACACACATAGCTATCAAGTAAAGAAGGAAAAAAATTAAAGGGAAAATTTTGAAAAAGGATATAGATAGCTTCAAGTTCATGTCAAGTTCATTAAAAAGTTAAAAAATTTGAGTATAAGCAATGTGGGGATGTTAAAATTTTTCCGATTTCAAATTTATGAGGCAAAAAAGGTTTTTTCCCCATATAGTTTTTGGACAACATCAATAAATTGTTTCATCCTAATTTACTGACAAAAAAATCATTTTTATGAAATTTGAAGAGGAAAGTATCAGAGAAATATATGAGAGCCGAACGTTTGAAACACCATTTTTAAAAGTAAGATTTTAAAATATTCGGGTTTTATTTAAAATCCGATGTCCTACTACTAAGTGATATTTTCGAAAATTTTTGACGGATTTGTTTTGGGTACATATAAGTTGGGTCCAGCTCAATATTATACTGCACCTGGATTACCTTTTGGGGTGTCGTTGAAAATCCCAAAAAGAAAATTGAACTGCTAACTGACATTGATATGATAAATTTTCAAAAAAAAGGGATCCGTGGAGGTATTAGTCAATGTAGGGGATAGGAAGCCCTATAGCAAAAAAATAGGTTTCGCCTGATTTCGGGTCCCAATGAGCAATATCATTCATTTTTTTAGCTATAAATTTATAAGAAGTCACAACCATTACCTACATCCGATTTCACTTTGGCTAATCGAGGGGAAAAAATCAAATTTTTGACATTATGGCTGGCAAAATGATCCATATGGATTGGGGGTTGAAATCTACAATCCCAAGAATTGAAGATAAACATTCCGACCTTCGCATAGTGCCACCAAATTCCAAAACCTTAAAAATTTATTCCAAATTGTGATAGAAAGAAGGTTCATTATAAAAAAATGAAAAACAAAGGGTTCAATAACGGTTGTTGTTATGATACTAATAGAACTGATCCGCCCGTCATAAATTGATGAAACCTTTCATCGATCCTTTTAACACTCAAATGCGTAATAGATCCAATAATAGTCTGAGAAAGATTTCTATAAGCCAATGAACAAAAGGGAGTTTATGGAAAACGATGAAAAAAAAGTTGCCAGGATTTGATGGTGGCCCCATTTGGCAGAATGCCCAGAAAATATTTTGGGGGCAGGGCCTGAGACGACCAAACTTTAAAAAGTACATTTAATGAAAATTTGCCGCGAATCCAAATGGGTAAAGGAAGTGTATTACGATAAACCATTGATTTGGGATTCTGTGGGTGGAATTTCCCCCACCCCGTAATGAAAGGATTTTACTTTAAGAGGGTCAAAAAGCCTCTGCTCACCCCGGGATACAGATTCTCAATTTCCCGGGCAATACGGAAATTTTTTATTTTTTTTCACAAAAAATAATGGGATTCGACACAATTCATACTAAAACATAATAAATTGGCATACCTGTAAAAAACAGTCTTGGGTAATTTAAAAAGATGAGCCCAAAATGATCCACAATTATTTTATGGTACTGGAAAGAAACCATGTCTAACTTGAAAAGAAGAAAGAGACCCAAAAGGGGGAAAGAGTTTGGGGGGATAAAGAATCAATTGACATTGGAGGATTAAAAAAAAAAATAGTTGAGAATGGGGGTTGGAAGAGGGAATTATCGGAAGGGCACCCTACAATATGTTAGAAAAAAAATAAAGTAGCATTTACCCATGATGATAAAAGTTTCATAATTCCCAATACAACAAAAACCCTCTAAGCAATGAATCCCCCCCATCATTTAATCCAAATGAAACTTTTCCCCCGTATATGAAAATAACAATTTTTTTCAAGAATATTTTTTTTAAATCGAAAGTAGATTGGATTTTTTAAATTTCCATATTGAGTGCTGAAATAACTGAATAATATCTTCTTGCAATCCCAAAAATTAACGGGAAAATGCAAGTTGAGTGTTAAAATAATTAATAATATAGCATTGACATAAGTAATGAGAAAATAAAAGCTTTGGGAGGCATCCCCTGTGTTTCATTTTGAATAGAAGTAGTGAACTTAAAAAAATAATTCACTTTCAACCGCCCCGGAATCAGAAATTTAATTTGTTTCGGGGGATGGGGAAAAAAACGGGAAAAAATTCAACCAGAGATGGGCAGATTAATTTTTTTTTTCGCGTTCCCCGGGGGAAACCCCAACCCAAAACCAAACCGAAACCCGGGGCGAACTGTTTTCCCCCGGAAAACCGCGGTTTAAAAATCAACAAGACTGCGGAGGTTCTGGCGCCGGGAAGCGGTGGTCCCGATTCCCCGGGGCCCCCCTGACCCGAGTCTACAAAATTGCGCTGCGGGCGCCAGGCCCCGGTCGAATGAAAAATGTGGGGGAGGCTTATATCTTTAGATTTTGGGTCACAAGGATCAGTGAATTTACCCAAATGTTGGGGAAAAAGATGAGTATTTAAATTTTGGTCGAAAAGGGAAAGTACCCTATTTCCCATCATATAGATTTTACTGGTGTTGGTTTAAAGCACACCAAATGGGATATGAAGAAAACGATTAGGAATGTTTGATCCAATTGATGCGAGCGATTTTTAACCCTCTACAATCTGACAATCAAAACAGAAACAAAGGGAAGCATTTGCCCCCGCAACATCCGTTCAATTAAAGCAGGACTTTTTGTATTAAAAGAATTGAACTTTGGGAAAAGAAAAATTCATCCACTCATGGAAAGACATCGGGACCATTATGCATTTTCCCTCCCCGCCTGGTTGCCAACCAAAATGCCAGGAAGATCTCATAGTAAAAATATAAAAATGTGTAAAAACATCTGTTTTTTTGTGTGTTAATTTGGAAATAAAATTGAAAAAAATGCTTAATTGTGTTTATTTAGAATTTGATGGAATACACCAAACTTTGAGTAAACTTTCGGGAAAATTAATCGGGTATTTGTCAGGCCAAAAAAAAAAGCATAGAAAATAAATCAAGTCAACTATCTCACCCCTCTCAATACAAAAAAAAATTTTAGAGCTTAAGATCTGTAAGAAAATATTATTATTTTTAGTATATTTTCCAAAATGAAATAAAGATTTTATGAAGCAGAAGATGGCGCCCCTCTCAAAAACATCCGGTGACCAACCAATAATCTGCAATGTACACCCAATCTGCTTATGGGGTCTAGGAAAATCAACACTATTCAAAATTATCAACCACATTATTAGATATTTTTTGAGATATTATCACAATGTTCCTTTATACAACCCCGAAATTTACCTTAAATTCCCGCTGATATTGAGCCCCGGATTGGCATTCAATTTTTCCCCCTTTTCCATCTTCCCTTTAACTGGAAGGGTATTCATCATATTCTGATTGAACCCTTGTTCAATTGGGCATAAGATGGAAAACGTTGACTCCCCGTTCAACCTTTATCCATTATCTCCCTTCAACTCTGATTAATGGACGATGAATGTCTGGAATTGAAGACGGGTGATGGATCGACTTTCCCAAATCTTTCCCCTCCCCACCTTGACGATGTTGGTTGGTTCAGCTGAAGCAAACAGATGGTCTACGATAATTACCCATCGATTTTTCGCCACCGGGGGGCCAGGGATTCCACCACGATGGCTTTTTGTCGGGAATTACATTTTGCGCCGCTATTACTGGCGGCCCGTGATTTGGGATGGCATGTTTTCATTTCACACCATCCCAAAAATCTGCAAATCCCAACACTTGCGATCCTCTTGGAGACTTTTGCCTTATAGGCCCGCTTTTTTTATTGCTTCACCGAAGGAGGTCTCGTGGTGAATCGTCATCGGAATCCGAACACCTGCGCCTATGCCTTCCCAAACCCCGATGGTCCAGTCGTTCAGGGATGGTACGGGTGAAAAAAAAAGTTTGGAATGGATTATTCCATCTGAACATTGTGATAAACTATCATCCTTTAATCACTCCACCTTCCATTTGGGATGGTCCTGGCCAGCTACCTCAGCCTACCGACTATCACCTTACCCATCTAGGCATGTTTCATGATGTCTATAATTGTCAGCAGCTGGAAGTAGCATCCTGCGATGGGGTAGACTTTCCGCCGATGGAAAATCTGAAACAAAGCTAAAAATGTTAGATAGATACCATGAGCAGAGTCGAAGGAATGATTGCTCTGATCCAGCACTGTAGTTTTATACCTTTTCCCCACTCTTCGGGAGGAGGAGGATCCATTTTGTGAGCGCATGCTTCGGCAATATGCAGGATGGGTGATGTTTACCCTAGGCGAGTGCATGTGCTCAGAGGGTATTGCTATTTCTACTGACCCATATCCAAGTTCTGGCATGCGTGAGTTTTGGAGGGATCAAGACTGAAATCATATAAATCAACCTGCAAATGGTAGACTTCATCTGAAACTTGTATCTCTTGTTTAGGAATTAATATCAAAATGTGTTTCCAAACGTGCCGTTGAAGAAGTTGCCGATGGAAGAATTGAATATCTAAGAGGGAAGCAGGCTCTCATGGAAGAAGGCACAGATGCTGTAGGTGGAGCAGATGCTGCAGAGGTAGAACCAGCAGCAGCAGGACCCGCCAACGATGAGAGCACAGCTGATGCGAAGACCAAGACGAAGACGATCATCTTGATCGCTTCATTTATGAGGCCAGGGTGGAAGACGCCCCAACGACCTTGGATGGAGGTGTTGTCCAGAGGCAGGTGATCACTGCATCGATTGCTCACCAGATATCCTGTACTGCGTCAACTACAGTATTAAGGAGGTGATGACGAGGGATGGATGGCGAATCAGTGTTTTGAATGTTCTCTCCACATTCAGTGAAACGATCAATTTCCATCAACGGTGCTAGTATCGATATGCACGTGAGAGGGAAGTTGAGAGATACTGAGATGAAATTCTCAGGATCGCTGCAAAAATTCCATTATTCTTGTGTGACCAAGTAGATATATGCCGCCATTGCACAGTTAGCTCTATCGAAATAATGGAACGATTGTTATATATATATATATATTGTACATTTCCTTTTAAATATAAATTTATCTTTTGATGTTGAATCTTTTGAATAAATTCACCTTCAATAACAGTCCTACACTTTTCTGGTATTCCAACAATAAATGTTCCTGCATACATGGTGAAATTGGTTACAACGTAAAATAACAGATTTTTTCTGAGTCATCATCCAAATGAATTTAATACGTCTGAGCCTCGAATCACCTTCCTCTTTAAAGTTTAGATCATAATCAATGCGTTGAAATAATATAATCATTTATCTACACATAAAATATCTCTTATAAATTTGGAGGACTTAGGAATTTTGAAACCTGAAATGATTGCTACATTCCTACTACGCACTCTTCCATTCCTAATTCTGACATCCCTCCACCTCTGAATGATATAAATTGAGTCGCACATCGATCATCTCCTCTACTTGATCACCGCGTTGGGGATGTAACTAAAGCTTCTGTTGACTCGAGTCGAATCTACAATAGCGGTCCCATCCACTTTCCACGCGGACCCGGAAGCGCCATCCATCCGATCCAACACTTTACGACCATTCAACGTGAGCCCATCCTTCCGAACGAACTTCGCGTTTGCCATAATGTCCGGACACGATGTCCGCGATATTTACGAGCCGCTGAAACCCGTCCGCTGTCCCGGCTGGCGCATCCATTTTGTCGTCCGTCCGGTTGAATGCCGTTGCGTCGCGAATATTTACTTTACGTCCATTCCACCATGCCCATTTACGACTTATATTTCATTTTTCCATCCGGACGATGATGTCATTGCTATAGATTAGGAGGGAGCAGCCAGTCAGGAGGGTAAATTTGAAGGTAAAATTACAGGATGATGCATTGCCGGGGCAATATCCATAGGGTGGAAGGCGCGGGCCACCTCCTCTAATTCCACCCAAGAATTAATTTTGAATAATAAATAGTTATACATCAGAATGATGAGTTGAAGAACATCGGTAGCGCATACAATGATATAGTCAAATTTTATATTTTTTCCCAAGTATCTAATATCATCACTTGGGAACAGAGTAAATATAATGTTATAAAGTTAAGAATAAGCAAAAAACTTATATCTAGTGAATCACATCTGTGCATTTATAAAAAACACCTTTAAACTGCATTTATGGAAATAAGTCTATCTGAAACTCACCATCGACTACATTCCCATCTAATGCTTATCCCAATTCTGACATATCCCTCTCCACTTCTCTGAATGATATAAATACAATCACACGCGTCGATCATTCTCACTTCCTGGAACATCATGTCAGAAGGAACCGTCACGCTGATTCCACTAGTAATATATTGGAACGTGGTGGACTACCACAACCAAGTTTAGTATTGGAGTTGCCAGCTGGTGGTAATTCATCTGGTTGAATGGCTTAGCCTTCCGCCCTATATAGAATGGATCCGACCGACCAATCCACCGGACTAAACCTGTGCCCAATCTATCGATTCCGCCGTCCACGAATTCCAAGCCAGCTCCTAACGTCGCATTATCTCTATGGCGATTTATATGATTATTTTGTAGGGTAATAGATATTGGGGCGTACATTCCAGCGGGTAGAGCACACAAGGATGGTGCGAGGTTGAAATCATCCATTTGGTGGGTGGGCGGCGCCACTCTCTATCACTTTATCAAGTATTATTCCTCAAAATATATTTAAATCGTAACATATATATATATATATATATATAGTGCTATATGTATGGGATAAATATACGATCCCAATTTGGGAAATGAAACATGATGCTATATAGCCTACACTATACATTTATTTAAAAATCACAAAATCTTTGATTGAATTTTTTCCCAGTCTATGAACAGCATTCAATGTTGACCAATGTTTTAGCAGCCCCATTTATTCTTCTCGAATCCTATCTCTGCCCCCAAACATATTCCCAATTACGTCTTCCATTTTATATGCATAACTCCAAGTTACCAAATAGTAGGTTTTCCATTATTTTCATTTATCATTACTTTTCATAGTGGGTGTACGTGGGGCTATGGGGATGGGACTTTTTCCCAAACCTACAATTCAAATGAAGGGGATTATATTGAATATTCATATATATATATATATATATTTTTCTTTTTGGGGATTATCGGGAACAAAAAGAAAAAGAAAATTTTATTTTATTTTTTTTTTAATTTTATTTCTATACTATGGATATAAAATCTATAGATTCATCCGAGTCGACCCTTTTTCATCCGATTGCAGATATATTTTTTCCCGTCCGAGTCATAGTTTGAATCTTCTGGGTATATTGACTTGAAGATTTTCTTCTTTGGGGCACCCACCGCCCCAAATTATGGTCCCTTTGGGAGGGCGGGGGGACGGTAGGGTTGTCGTTCCCTCGGTATTGAAGTTGAACGGGACTTGATTGTCCTGATAGATGAAATTATCCGGGGGTTTTGGGGTGTAACTTCCGGGGGTTGTAGGGGACCAGTGGTGGGAGCCACCCTTCAAAAAACTTTGACATTTTGGATGCTATGTGAAGGAAATGAATCAAAAACCATTCCAATTTATGGGATATCGAATGATTGTGAGAATACAGTTAGAAGTATGGGAGAGAATTCCCTCCTCCCACATGAGGTGTGATGGAGGGGAGAGGCTAAAAATGTATAAAAAGGGACAACATGTCTCCCAACATCACATTAAAGTTTCAATCTTTGATTTTTACTTGAGTTTGAAAATATCCATTAAAGGGAAAGAATACCGCCGAAAGTTGCAGATTTTATCAACTTTGCTGGGATGGTTTTTGAGAAGATTTGTAAAAATGATGGATTGCAAATTGGGTCAACCCGAACATTCCAACACCAACCCCCAGATGATTTGGGGGATTGATAGGCCGAGTTTATCAGGGATGACTGATAAAACCAACAACAGCAGCAGCAACAAAAAATTGATTATTTGAGCGTGATATTGAAATATCTGAATTATTCCAACCTGTTCTTCGCCCAATAAGGGGGGAAGAGAAAGTAAGACGGGGAAAAATAGGAGGCGAAATAAAATTCGATGCCGACCTGGTGGTTCCAAAGCCCGTTTCTTCCGGCTAAAGGAAGGTCAAAGCGCAATTCAAGGAGAGCGCATAAATACCTCCCTTCCCCAGATTCCATATCAACGTCACTATTAAATTTTCATTGATTTTTCATCGTATGCCCCCTGCAGAAATGTGTTGGAATTCAAAAAAATTGGTGAAAAGAGGAAACCCCTTTATAAGAAAACTGTCCTTGCTCAGTGTGACGAAAAGGATCAAAGTTTGCAAGAGGTGTGAAAACCATATAAACTTCAGGAGCCAAAAAACAATCATGAAGAAAAACGGAAAAAATTGAAAATCCCAAAATGATTCTCTGCTAGCCAAAGTTGATGTGAGGGGGAAATAACGATGATTTGCCAAGAATGCAGAGAAGGAGCTAAAAAGAATCCCACAACACCAAGGAAGCTGTCCAAATTGATGAATATCAGGGAAATGCATAAAAGAGGAACAATGTATTTCACAGTGATAGTAAAGTTTTAATTTAATAAATGATTGACTTGAGTTTTTGAATTTGAATGTGCAAATGTAATTGTGTGGGTTGGGCAATTAAAATAAAAAAAAACTTTTTGAAGCAAAAATATTTATTATTTTAAACATTATATCAAAATAGGAAAAAATTTGGAATTCTTTTTAGATCCATGAATTGTGCATTAAAAAACCAAAACCCTTTTTACAAAAAAACTTTTGGCCTTTCCTTTCTCAATAAATTCCCTTTACAAGGTAAGTCCGGATTTTGAGTTTCCTGCAATCCAGCTTCATAGAAGCAGCCTTGAATAGGATTCTATCCAAGGGCTTCGAGAATGGGTTTGGATATGTACCATTGGCTTTAAGACTTTGAATAATTTCCTTTGGGGAAGTTGGTTCATAGCCCTTTTTGAATAAACTTATAATTTGCTTTATACGAACTATGTCATTTAATTGATATCCTTCTTTATTTCTTTCTTTTTTCTTTGATGATTTTCAAAATTTGAGTGGCTTTTAACTTCGAGGGGGTTTTTAAAAACCATTGTGGATGTTTCTATTATATCCCTGTTTTGATTTAAAGGGTTTTTAACCATTTATGATTTAAATTTATTGAAAACTCCTTATAGATCCAGTTTTGATTGTTCGAATTCTTTTCGATAGATGCTTTTGTCGTAATTAAAGTGGAATAATGTTTAAATTTTTCGCCCAAACAAGATAAAAAATTTTTCTATTGAAAAATTTTTTTCCCTTTGACGTTTTGCAATGTTTCGGTGAATTTTTGGGCATCTTCCAATACCAAACGCATGCGATCAGTTATATTCCACCAAGTTTTGTTTTTGGATTGGTTTTGTCCCCGAGTAAAGCCGATGACCACTCAAAATGTATCGATAACCTTTTTTAAGCATGGGAAATTCACGATCTTCCCTATTTGACGCAGTTACTTTGAAGTTTACGCCACCCTTTTTAATGAAATATACTTGGTTATTATTTCCACTTCTTTATATACAGGGTAAGGGTTTTGGGGTTCCCAAAAAAATTTTTCAATATAAAAAACCCTTTTTTTGGCTCGATAACCCTTTTTCCGCCTTGTACCAGATCGGAAGTTAACAACCCGAAAACCGACCAAAAATTTTATTTTTCCGAACAAATTTTCCCGGGTTCATTTCCTTTTCAATTTTGATTTCCTTCAGGACCCAAAATGAGGAAATTTTTCCGTTTTCTTTTGGCGGCGATTTTCCGTTTTTCCAACCTTTTTCCATTTTCCATCTTTCAGTTTCCAACCAAAATTTGAATTTTCCTTAAAATTGCATCACCAACCCGGTTTTTGGGAATATCGTTCGCGGGGCCGTTTGACGTAAGGATACCAAACCCAAAAAATTTTCCATAAAAACCATTGATTCCTTTTTTTAGTTTTAGCCCCCCACCCATTTCCTTCCTTTCACTACCTTTTCCAATAGGAAAATTTTGGGAGTTACCTTTCCGGAAACCAAAACCGTGAATGCCATTGGAAGTTTTCAAAAGGTATTCTCTTTTTTCCGCCATCCAACATTTTGACCAATTACCCAATTTGATCTTTACGTTAAAATTCTTTTTCCCAATTTGTTTATGGTAAAATGGGGTCCTCCCCTTGATTTTGAAGGCAAAAGTTTTTCCAACCCCAATTTTCCATTTGGGAAAATTGGTTTTCCAGTTCGGTCCCCGAACCAGTTCGTCTTTCCATTTTTTTCCAACCCCGCATTCCGAGACGAGTTTATTGTAGTGACCTTTGACGGGAGTTCGATGAATGATTAAGTCTTTTCGGATTGAGATATCAAGGATATAAGGAAACTATCAAACTTCCTTTGCGATATCGTCCATCACATACTTTTCGATCTTTATCAATGACAAGGAATCCATATTGATCATCCCAGCAATTCACTACACATCATTTGAAATTTTGAATGTGACATCGGGCGAGACGTGATCAGAGAAAATATGATGTAAGTTCATATCTCGTCTTTGTGAATATGACGATGAAGTTGGTATTATCACGCACTAGCTGTTTGGGGACTCGTAATAGGTCTGTGCTAGATAGAAGCAATCAACATCTTTATGGCGTCCCATAAAAAATATGATCGATAATATCCTGCTTTTCGCAAATCACATCATCAAAAAATGAACACTGAATTTGGTTTTGGCATCGAGGGCTTACATGTCTCATTATTACTGAATGTGAAGAAACTCAATCCTTTATTGGCGCTAACAATTACTGGTGCAAGTATTCATATTTCGGTTCGATTCAACGACTTTGAATAGAGATAAACGTTTGCAAACGCAATCCTTGTGGATGTGTCAGTAGAGATATCATGGCATTTGTCTTTCCACAATTTGACGGACCGATGATTACGAGCGAACAGATGATGGAAGTAGTGGGCCATGTCTCAATGAGTTCGCTCCATTTAATCCAGTCCTGATTTTCTCATCCAAATTATCTACTGCAAACTCTTTTTGCTTGACAATGCGCATTGTTCTGACGGTTCGACACTTATTAACTTATTAGTGCAAGATGAGATATGTTTCATTAAATGTCTCATCACACGGAGCAGACGTAAAAAGCAGAGATCGAATAATAAAAAAAAGGTCGAGGATTTGTGAATTTTAATAAATAAATTGCCGTTTGAATTGCATTTACCTGGAGGATATCAATATTGTGGACCCGGAACTAAATTACAAAAAACAGACGCAACGATCCAGGCATCAATAAATTAGATAGGCCTGTAAAAACACGACATTCAATACTCGGAGAACTTGACGATATTGAAGCTAGACATAAAGCAGACAAACAACTTGAATACAGTGCTTGGATAGGGTCAAATCGAAGGACGCAAGATTCGTGAGAGAGCAGCCGCCTCTACTCGTCACCAACATAATGAAGGCGAAAAGGCGTTTCGGTATGGGTTGTGATGTGAACAATGTCAAACAACGAAGGAGAAAAAATAAAGCATTGAAGAAAAATGGGCGAAATAAAATCAGAAAAGCAGCATTCTGGAGCAGGAATTGTACGAAAAGTTCGGGATGAATTACATAAAGCTGGAGGTAATCAATTCGTGACAAACAATAGAAAGATGCCACAACAATGGCATTGAAAGCAGCACGTAAATATTTGAAGGCAGCAGAGCGGAGAAAAAAATCTGCACACCCGCATAATACCTATTCCTAAAGTTGGTGGAATTTTACCATTGATACCAACTTTTGCCGGATTATCTGCATTGTAGTTTGGTTGGCTGCTGCAGGTATAAGCAGAGCTATAAATTCGGCAAGTGCGAGCAGAAATGATCTGGAAAGAGGTAAAACATCAACACAGAAAGATGAGGATAGCTTTAGGAAAAGGGTAGTGGTTTATTCTTGAAATCGCAAAGGCCTCTGTATCTATCTCAAACCTATACATCAAAAAACTAATTGATGCCCTGTACCTCTTAAACTCCTCCAGATATAGATCTTTACTATATTATGCCATACATATGAAAATTCCAACTTTCGTGGTGTGTTCATGCGGATAATTTGCCAACCTCAGGACACGTAATCATGAAACAGCCATCATCAATTTGGATGGATTCAGCGGTCGAGGACACATTGGGTGGCATACAGGAAAATTAAAGTTGCAACATATTTCGACAGTTTTGGAGATTTACCCCACCAGTGGAGTTGGTCCATTACTCCTGGAAAGGTACGCATGCAGTCGAAAAATTATGTATAAGTGAACGTGAGCAGAAATACAATACAGTTGTGTGTGGACACTTATGCTTGAAGCTCTCTCCAATCACCCGAAAAGCTAAAATGGATTCTAGCCAGAAATGGATCGAGAGGCTATAAGAGAATGGGCATTCCTCATCATATTCAAGATTAGCAGCTTGAAAAAAATGAGTAAAGGTCAACTTGCGGATATGCCTAAAGAGGTCAGTGATTACTTGTGCAGCTAATGAATAGGCATCGGTTGTGAAATACTTCCAAACACCTTCAGGAGATATTGATATTTTAAAATATACCATTAGCAGGAGCATCATATGGACAATGCAAGTGTTGGAACAATAAATTCCAGTGATGGAATGATGGACCCATACCTCGAAAACTATTTTTGTTGTTATTGCACCATCGATGATTGTAATATTGGCGCCTAACAATCGTTGATTGACATACAATGCCCCCTGAGGAAACGAAGAAAATTATTTCGATGTGGTGAACAACAATAAAATGATTTGTTATCATATGAATGCAATCAGTCATGTCACGAAAGTTCGAGCTACAAGTTTGTTGGAACCAGTGTCTTGAGTGCAGACTTCTACCCACCCATTGAGCTGGATAAGAATAGCCGTTATGGATTGGGGTTTGGGATTCTATGGATGCAACATAATCCACAATGTCACGGAAACAAACAACTTGATCACTTTCTTCATTCCCGCAAATAAAGCCGCCACAGTCAGTTCTAAACGTGTTATAAAAATACCAAGTGGGGGCATATAAATAGAAGAAATAAATGCTGTTATCCAACGAGAACTTAAATTTCCATGTATTTCATGGCGCGAAACATGATGACACCACATTGGATGAATTGTTCAGCCTCCGAGCAAACAATAATACATTCAAATGTATGATGCAACCCAAAGTATGTGGTGAATCTGAAACATGAAAACTCAATAGCATCCTGTTGGGTTTCGAGAAAAAAGAATTCAGTGCAACGCATGCAGGGAATCTACATCTCCTGTGAATATTGTACCCGTGAGACTCATTCGATTGGATTGCAATATCATTTCAGGATCATACATAAATGACGAAGAAATCATATTCTTTTCATTTGACGTTGATGTTGAGCCGGGTTATAATATAAAAAAATGAGCCAAAACAACATTATTTATATGCCCATCAGCCCGGGAAGGACGTCAGTTCATCGACAACATTACTCTGCGCATATTGATCATCGAAATAATCTCATTGATTTCGGTAGTGGGAAGAAATATTTCATATTGAATTGAAGAAATTACAATAACGAATGTAATGGGTTTTGCAAACAAATAAACGAAAAAACAGTGAATACGAAATATTTACACCATAACAAAGATCGAAATACATCAAATATCGGTAAAAAGAAAAGCTATGACAGGAAGAAGGTCATTCCACAAGAATATGCTGAACGACAAAGACATACATTGTCGCGAAAGATCTTAATTTTCTAAAATCGATTGGACTGAATTCGACAATAAAATGGTACTGAAGCAAACAGTGACAAGTTGAATATTTTCAATGAACCAGTGGTCGATCATTCTCTCATAAGTCTGCACGAGCATACCTATAAGCCGTATGGATCACCATTATTCAAGAATTCAGATGAAACTGAATTGCAATCAACAATCAAGATGTAATACTGGACATTGCCGACAGTTTCATTTACATTGAGGGAAAATTCATTCCAAAAGAAGTGAACAAGCATTTTCTTTCCAACAATGCTTTGGGATTCCTCTTCGATGAGATCCGCTATGAAATGGGTGGTGAGCAAGTTGCCGTTGTTCGAAACCAGGCATAACATCCACAATGAAGAATATGGTTTCATTGGTCAACCACACTCTCACATGCTTTTGACAACTGGATGGGGACTTTCCGACACAAAACAATTACATCATTGATGCACCCATTTATTCAGTGGCTTCCTTTAAATATTTGATGGGTTTTGCCGAGGATTATAAGAAGAGCATTCTTAATGCAAACAAGAACTGATTTTGATTATAGCTCGTTCATTCAAGAATTCAATATTGAGACGTCGATGCCTCTTTGGAAATTACAAAGATTGAATGGAAAATAAAACATGTTGTGCCCGATGACAAGCAGAAGCTCAAATTATTCAGTAGAATAAATAAGAGTGGTCTGAATTCAAAAAACAGTTGGCTTATCGTATGTGGGGTCTTTATGAATTACCTCATTGCGTAGCACATCTTCAGACATATGGGCAATAAAAACAACCAACACTTGGAAACACCTCGCTCATAATTATTGGTTTTCAAAGTACCACTGCATCCGTAAACAGAGCACTGGATGTGACAAAATTCATAAATGCTGACATTAATTTAAAATCCGAGTTATTTGAACTCTGAAGTCTACCCATAGAGGGGTTGGAACCTGACTTTGATAAAAACTATTCCCCTTAGCTTACTATGCTATGAGGACTTTCAACGTAGTTATTATGACAAAGATATGAGTGAACCTCTTATGGACCTTGAAGCATTTCAACAGAATCCCCTGTTCATCATTGATTGTTTACATCAACCGAATGCTACAAAATCATCTACAGTGGATATCAAGCTGGAGTTCGAAACAAGAAAAATAAATTTCCAGCCAACACCAAAGTCTATGCACTCATTATACACGATACCTTCTTGACTTACAATGCATTGGATGGCTCTGTTCGTAATTCACTTTGAAATGTTCAATATTTTATTTTTGTACTATATCTGAATATTTTTAAGTATATCAATAATGTTTATGTGTAATGGAAAAATAAATAAACAAGATTTTGTAAATATATGTTTTATTTCATATCAAATATCTACATGATCATATTCATCATCATATTCATCATATAGTTGATATTTCTCGATGATGTCATCAGGTAGGAATGGTAAAAGGGTGTGGAGAAATCCTTCCAGATCCAATTTGATCATTTCTTCACAGAATTGTTGACAAGTTTAAGGCTCCTTGGTTGAATTCCTCACAAAGTATTGTACCCTTTGACGTACTTCTCGGATAAATGTGACATCTTTGGATTTCATCTTCATCGAAGCAAACATTCAAATCATAGACTGTAGCATGGAGGACATCTTGACTCAAAGCATTCAAGTAGGAGTTCAATCTCTCGATGGCTGTATTGATGTCCACGGCTTCCGTCCAACATTGACTCGAGTAATGCATCCACATATTGAAAACTGAAACAAAAAAAAGAATTGTTAATATATTCCATTGATATTCAAATAATTTTACTTACATAGAAAATGTGATGCTCCAAATATAGTACTTCTACACTGAATGTTATTTTTTAATGGAGAAATATCTATATTCAACATAAAATCACTATATCCTAACTATTAACATATAAACAATATTATCATTTAATAAAGTTGAATTCTACTAGAGGACGAGTTCTCAAACTCCCGCTACTTGTGGACTCTGACCCAAATATGTTATTGTATATTTGAAATCTGAAGCATTTATGCAACTGACATCGTCCGCATTAATTCATCCGAAATACTTTTTTGACAACCATGATTTGAATAAAGTATCATTATCATCACGTAATGTCATTAGAATAGATCTCCCATATCGGGTTATACAAATCGTCATACCAAGTATGTTGAAAGCTTTACCGATGGGTAATGATGATATTGGTCTTTGTTCAAAAGCTCCCACCTCTTTTCAATTATTGAAGAATTGATTCTCTTCAAATCTACAACTTTTGGAAGAAAAGACATAGTAAGACTGTATGAAAATATAGATTATTTCACCTTATAAAAATACACTCACTGAATTGAGAAACTTCTCGTACTCTGTATTCACTCTGATGATATTATCTAACATCTGATTTCTCATCAACGACTCCACACATTTTTATAAGAGACAT
Source organism: Gonioctena quinquepunctata (assembly GCA_018342105.1). NCBI lineage: Eukaryota > Metazoa > Arthropoda > Insecta > Coleoptera > Chrysomelidae > Gonioctena > Gonioctena quinquepunctata. Next base: position 19,869 of record JAFIRS010005012.1, read on the forward strand.
CCCCACTCCATTTCCAGTAGATGGGACTGTGAAGGTCATTACGCATTGAGCATCAACACACTCATCAATACTGCAGTTCACTCTTAGCTCTTCACAGGATGAATGCCCTCCTCGCTTGGAGAGTGCAAGGATTCATGAAGGTCATGACTACACAGAATATGTATGCCTACACCACAACATTAGTCAAGGTCAAACAAACATCGAGATCAAATCTTTTGGTTGCCGAAACAAATCCAACATCAAAACTCAAGGTCAAATCTCAAAGTCAAAACTTAATGTTATGAATCTCAAGGTCATATTCAAGGTCAAAACTGAAGTCGAATCTCAAAGTCGACCAAACCCAATATCAAAATCAATGACAAATCTCAAAGTCAAATCTCAAGGTCAAACACACACACACTGCACACCTGCAACTATTCAAGGTCACACGTGACGTCATAGTGGTGGGGGGAGACCCAGAACCGGCTTAAATCTCCTACTAACCTCCTGAACATTTTTTAATGTGTGGACAATCGGAAACATAGTACGGGTGAGTCAGAATGAGACCGATAACTCCATTTTTCATTCATCATATTATTTGATCGAATCGATGTCGCGGATCAACTTACAAACAAACCCAACCTCAAATTCTTGATACTCCACTTAGATAAAAGTTAAGGTCTGAATATTTCTGTTGTATCCTGTATTAACGTACATGCTGCTAAAATTCTTGCTGCTAAATTTTCCACAGATTCTACAGGTTTTTCATACACTAGGGATTCAAGGTATCCCCACAAAAAAAGTCTAGTGAAGTTAAATCCGGAGAACGTGCAGGCTAATGTATGGGACCACGTCTACCTATCCACCGATCATGGAATGTTTGATCAAGAAATTGACGAATGATTCGTTGGAAAGGGGCCGATGCTCCGTCATATTGATACCACATTCTTTGACGAACCAATAGAGGTACGTCTTCAAGTAGCCCAGGTAAAACATGTTCAAGAAACCTTCGGTAGTTCTGCCCATTCAAACGGGGAGGAAGAAGAGATAGTCCAACGATACGATTTTCGATAATTCCCACCCAAATATTCATCGAAAACGTTTGTTGGTAGCCGTTTCGAAACATTACATGCGGATTTTGTTCATCCCATTGATGGCTCTACCTACTAGGGACATATCCATCTCTTCATGCCTCATCCGTGAATAGAACATATTTAGGAAAGTCGTTTGCTCCTTCATACATCCTCAAAAACCATTCACAAAAAAATCTACGATGGCCATAATACAATAGTTGTTCACGTTCTTCCCGACTTACTGTTGATTGTGACACTTGTAACCTATGAGAAATGGCCCGAGTGCTGGTAGACAAATATGCTGCTTATCGTTGAAGAATTTGTTCTTCCGTAACATTATCTCTTCTTGTTCTATTCGCCACACAATGGTGTTTACTGAATTTAAAGGACCCCGTTTCCTTCAATCGTCGATGCGTAGCTATAAAAGTAGTGAAATGTGGATGATGTCTGTTTGAATGTCTATGTTGATATAATTTCCTCCTGTTTCACCATAAACGAAATGCATATCTGTATATTCTTCAAATGAATAATCCATTTTGAAGCGATGTTCACTGACTGAAATGATGACAGATTACTTGACAATAATACAAACTGTTTTGGGTTAGTATCGTGTGTTTCTACCAGGAACAATGAAAAAATGCTACATTTCTTTTCAGTTCCAAATTTCGTGAATGGTTTATGCGTTGATCAGTGATGAACTGAACAGCCTACCACAAACTAGCATGAAAGGCTCGATTTAGCTCCAATCGAAAGAAATCATTCAAGTAGATATAAATTAATACACAATAATTGTTTCTCTTCATCAAAAACATGTTGATTGGATAATATTTTCCCAGATAATTCAATCAGAAATGGCTTTGATAATGATACTCCAATATAAACTTAACAAATTAAGAGTACCTACTTATCTTCAGTTTTTCGCAAAAATTATTTCAGACCTTAACTCTTATCTAAGCGGAGTATTATGAATTTGAGGTTGGGTTTGTTTGTCAGTTGATCTGTTAAAACAATCATTTGCAAGAAAGTATGGTAACATATCAGTGAATCCACGACATCGATTCGATCAAATAATATGATGAATGAAAAAATGGAGTTATCGGTCTCATTCTGACTCACCCATACTATGTTTCCGATTCTCCCAACATAATTTTTTTTCAGGAGGTTGACACATATGCCGATATGTTGTAAGAAATTAGCATTATGCGCTTATTGCACATAGGAAATTATGTCTCTACTAAGGACATATCTTCAGTTTTTCTCAATGATCTCAGAAACCTCTACTTTTAGGCACATGGAATGTTATTAATTTTAGGTTGAGTATCGATGAGCCGAACTGTTGTCAAACGCTCATTTGTTCAAAAAAATATGAAGGAACATATGAACACATACCATCGTTACTACGCCACTGGTTTACGAGAATAAAAAATTATAATTTTTGAATCAGCACGTTGATAAACCTTCAGGAATTTCGGAGAAAACAAATTAAATCCTAATTTTTTTCGTACTTTCGACACCCTGTATCTCAGAGGGGATGCATTTTAGGACATACCTTGATAGTAACTTTTCACCTCGAAATGAGGTGAGGAATCTGTAGTCGGAGTTTGTCGGTTTCATTCTGACTCATCCTGTATACACATGCATAATTCATGTTAGTCGAGATAATTCGAGATAATTCATTATGAATACAAGTTGTCCTTCATCCCTTCATCTCGCTATACAGTTATTCCGTTATCCAGCTATCCCGTTATCCTGCTATCATGTTATCCTGCTATTCCCATATCTCGCTATCCCGTTATATTGATATCCCGTTATCCCGCTATCCCGTTAAAACGGTAATCTCGCTATCCCGATTCCAGTTATCCTGCTTACCCGTTTTTATTCTGTTGTTTTCCTTTTATCCCGTTACGGATAGCGCGAAAATATTCTCCGTTTCCAAATATCTGTGTACACCAATTTTCAAGGCGATCGGCTGAACGGTATAGAAGCTGTAGCGCCACGTAGTGGCGAGTTAAAGTGAAATGGATAGCATAAAAACCTTCTCCATGGCAAAACACTTACTTTCAAATAAATAATCAACCAAATATGTCGTTCTTACTGTCAGTAAAAATCGGGAGTGCATACAAAAATTATGATGTTTGCAGTTTGTCCGAATTTTTGAACTTCCCTTTGTCCTGATTCTTTTTGCTAAAAACTTTTCCAGGACAATAACGAACAAAATAAAAAAAACGCATATTCATCGTTCGAATCGTGAATTATGGTCTTGAGTTCATTCAGAAAGCACTTTCCCGAATTTTCCAATTTTCGGGCTGCTTTTCCGTAGAAACCTTTTTTTTAATCGTTCGTAAAGTCAAATATTACGAACAATTGAAAAAAAAATACCAAATCCGTCCAGCCATTCTCGAGTTTTGCGCTTAGCAAACACAATTTGACATTTATTCTTATTATATAGATATGGTTGAAAATTCGAAAAAAAAATATGTTTTTATCAATGTCAAATTTATTAAAATTATGGGAACCGCTGTCCGCCTAACCTGATGAGAACCGAAATAATACACTGGTAGTTGCCGGATGCAATAAACATTTGAATAATGTGGAATGTTGTATCGATTGTTTGGTAAGTGTACAAAAGAGTCTATGCTTTCTTTGCAGGCTACCCTGCGATGGGTATTGAATTTCATAGTGATGAAAACAAACAAACCTCGTTGTAGCAAACTGGTAGATAAAGTCAGAACTAGTAGATGAAGTCAACATACTTTGAAGCACTTAACGAAACACAATTATCAAAATTAGTTCTGAGAACACAAACAGGATTCAATTAAAAATAATATGCCATTGTGACCCAATGATCCAGAAATAGTGTTGCCAGGTAGTGTTTTGAAGATTCTATCACGCGCATCTAGTTGGGAATTAGGAAGCTGTCAATTAACTTAAGTAAGACAGATTCAATTACTGTTATCTGATTGTCTGGTGAATAAAAGATCCTACTTAGCAACCAATCAGAAAACAGTACGTGATATGCACGAGAAGTGATTTGAACATAATTGTCTTCGTCTTTTGCAGAAGTTTGTTCTTACAACTGAACACCGAACTGTTGTGTGCGTTCGAACATATCTGCGTTTTCTTGATTTGATTAACAGCTTTTTTTTGGCTGTGTAACTAGCACCGGAACTACACCGAAGAAACACTGAGCCCGATCCGTTCATTTTAGGTCGTCTTGAGGCCCCGGAACAACACCACAAGCCTTTCCCTGCCTTGCACCTACCAAGAACTTTTTGGTTATGTTCAGTGTAAACGTTTGAGTAGCAGATTGCATCAACTAATGTTGGCGATCCTGAAACTGTTTTGCTTTGTGTAAGGAATTTCTGGATCTATTTTAACAAGACTAAATGAAAGAACTGTTCATTGTGATGCAATTGAAAACCGCCGCAAAGAAGTCGCCACCTGACTGATGGTGACCATTGTTTTATTACTTTAAGTGTAGTGTGTTCATTTTTGATGTTGTTATTTTTATATTTTTTTCCTGATGTTAATGATCCAAATGCAATAGATAGATCAATTCGGTACCAACACGGAGCTCCACCGCATTACAAACGTATTGTTAGAGCCAATGCTTTTTTTTTATCAGTCAAAAAAGACTAATTCGCCTAATCTTTGACTTAACGAACATTTTCCAAACCGATGGATAGGCCGTGGTAGTCCGTTTATAAAGTGGCCACCCAGATCTCCAGACCTCACAGTTTTGGACTTTTTTCTCTGGGGACTTCTCACACAAAAGGTTTACAAAAACCGCTCAAGAGATAGAAATGAACTTTGTGCAAGAATTCGACAGGTATGTGCAGATATTACCCCACAAGAACTAAGGAACGTAATCAGAAACATTCGTAAGCGCTACGACATATGTATCGAAATACGTGGTGGAATAGTAGTGGCTACTAGAATATGAGTTTGAATTAATTGATGCACTGAATCGAAACATTTCAATAATTAGTTTTCATAGTTACGTTAATTAAAATTTTTTCCTTCATTATTAGTTGAATTGTGTGAATGTAATTCCGTTATTTTCATTAAAAAAAATTACGCTATTTGTTTTTTTTTTTCATCTGGCGGCACTTTATTGTTGAAATCATAAAAAAATATTCTCATGGCTATATCTGTTGATATAGGGTGTTTTTTGTGACTGTTAGCTGTGTGAGTTTTCGAATTTTTGAGTTGTCATAACTTTGTTATTAATGAATATTTTTTCATGAAATTTTGGTCACACTTGTTTAGAGGCACTCTGAATCCAGTGGCTTAGTGATTTTTTCAATAAAAAAGTCGCTAATAAAGAATCTCGATTTTCGACTAAGAAAAAATATCGTAGTATGCCCTGAAAATTGGAATAAACATTTCAAATTTTGTCCCAAGGTAGACCTTTTAGTACTTGACATTTAAAAAAAAAATCAAAATCTGTTTACAACTTCAAATTTTAGGGGGGTGTTTCCATTAAAAATGGATCACACTGTATATATATATATATATATATATATGTGTACCAATAAATGTTTGCGTATATACATTTTATAACTTGTCCTATATCATGTATGATCTTAAAGGATAAATAAAGATTATTATTATTATTTAAACGAAGTTTTCCCAGTAGGTGGATTGGAAGACGTGGAACGAATGAATGGCCGCCTAAATCCCCCGATTTGACTCTTCTCGATTACTTCTTATGGGGTTATTCAAAATCAGAAGTATATTTCAATAGACCAGACAATATTGCAGATTTAAAAGTTAGGATAACTGAAGAAATTAACAACATAACCCTGAGGTCCTACACAATGTTGTACGAGAATTCAAAGATCGACTAGCTTATTGTCAAGAACTGGTGGTGGTGGTCATTTTGAACATCTAATTTATTTGCAAAATAAATTGAAAAATACTTCCTAAACATTATGTGATTCATTCTACGTAAAGTATAAAAAATTTACATTTTCAAAATAATTTTCTGCAGTTATGAATTTGAAAAACTTAATATTGCTGAACAGAGAATGAAAATCCCTTCCGAACAAGGTGCCACACGACCCCCCTTCTCATTTAAAATTTTTGAGGGGGTGCAAAAAGGGATTAATATTTTTGAACCGTAAATTGTCAAATTGACAATAGAAATCGACATGTTTCAGGTTTTTTCAAACAACTACATAATAACGTTAAGAATGAATTTATTCCAAACTGTATAGAGCCTCACAACTTTCATACGAGTTTCTGTTGTAAGTTACTATTGAGTTTTTTAATGAATTAATGATTTGTGATTGCCTTCTATATAATTCTTTTATATGAGGTTCCTTTGTTCATGTCAATCAGCTTAATATATCAGATCAGAACGCCATAGCATTTCGACATTTCTTGAATTCAAATTATGTATATATGTATATAAATAATAGTTAGTTAGGTATTATTTTTCGAAATGATATTGTACTGCCTATATCCTACTACTTAGTGGGCTTTCGATCCTAATCTGAGTGAACTTTTGTATTCTCAGAAGTGTTTTGATATCTTTATGGAATTCTATAGTTAAATCGAACCGAAAGGAAATCAGTTTTCTTCAGTCGATAGGGTGTAGGTACTTCGAAGTTGGTCCCATTTGAATTCAAAAGATGAAATCTACCCCTAAGGGTACCAAAATGAAAGATATTGATCACTCACCCTCTGAATTCTGGTCCGTTAACCAATTCTACCAGGCATAACTTTGTACTGGGTTCTTCGATTTGGATGATTCTTTTTTTATTAGGTTGGGTATACCTCATAGTTGATCAATTTGGAATTATCTACCCTTACGGGTGGAAAAATAGAGAATAATTGATTTTTCACTTGTGAACATTGGCACACATATGTAGTTGACAATGACAGATCACTATTGTAATTTTTTTGTTCTCCTACATCCGTCACAATCATTATATTCTATGAGAGGATGGGATGATATACAAAGTAATGAAATAAACTAACCAGAACAACAAAAATAATTTATATTATAACAAATAGTAAAAGTAGATAATCATATTATTTAACTGGTAATAGTTGAAGTAAGGTGGGTAAGTAAGTATTTTGGAAATAATAAAAAAACAAATAGGTAGTAATTAGTAGATTTCAGCCACAAAAAATTGAAAAATAAAAACTTTTCATCAAAAAATTAAACCGACGAAATACGGAACTGAAAAGTAAAAAATAAAATAAAACTTCTTAGTCTCTATAACTAAGCTCCTAAACTAATATAAGTAACTAATTTTGAGTCTGCGCCAAACGAACAATCAACGAAGATCATTAAATTTTCTTAAGTGTTTTGTGACCTCACTGGTTATTATAGTTTGGAGTTTGGTTGGGAAAAGGTCAATTAACTGAAACCACTGTGGATCTGTTGCCGACGTTTCAACTTTTATAAAGTCATCCTCAGGGCACTACAATAGGAATTTTGAATATTACAAGGGTGAATAGTAGATGATAGTACATGATAAATTACATGATGAAAACCTCAATAGAGGTAAAGTACAAACAACTTGAGCTGTAAATAGGTCAAATCTTATGAAAATATTTATATTTAAAATTGACATGAATAAAAATAATTGTAGAGTTGTAAAACAAATCATGTAAGTATCCTGTTGTTTTACTACATGAGTTGTTTTACAACTTTACAATAATTTTTATTCGTGTCAATTTTATATATAAAAATTTTCATAAGATTTGACCTATTTACAGCTCAAGTTGTTTGTACTTTATACCTCTATTGAGGTTTTTATCATGTAATTCAACATGTACTATCATCTACTATTCACCCTTGTAATATTCTCTATTGTAGTGCCCTGAGGATGACTTTATAAAAGTTGAAACGTCGGCAACAGATCCATAGTGGTTTCAGTTAATTGACCTTTTTCCAACCAAACTCCAAGCTAAAATCATTAAATTACATCAAAAAAATTATCAGAATGTCACCGCGCAACTCGATGCCATCATTTCAAGCCTTACCTAATTCATTTGCTTGTTTGTTTGGCGCCGACTCAAAATTAGTTACTTACATTAGTTTAGGAGCTCAGTTGTTGAGACTAAGAAGGTTTATTTTATTTTTCACTTTTCAGTTCCGTATTTCGTCGGTTTAATTTGTTGTTAACAAGTTTTTATGCTATACTTCTTTCTTTTCATTCGAGTCAGATTATGTAAAACATTAAGAAGCATTTGGAATGATTTGAATCAGTCACCAACTTTTGGTCGTAGAGTTTAAGGTTTACACAAAGATAGAAATGCTCTTTGTGTTTTCCAACGAAAATTTGACACATGATTTGTTAGCTTGATTGATAGCAATTCCAGAATCAATAAATACATTCTGAAATCTACCTTTTCGACTGGCCGCGCCATTGGGTTTTTCATTTGCGGTAGTGTGTACCGAAATGGCGTGCAATACCTAGTGGTACATCATAAAAGAATGGAAATGTCATACTCTTATCATTCTGAATTATTAAAGAGTTCTCGAGTATACCCACTCCCCATACATTGTAACAAATTTTGCTATGACGATGAGGCGTCAACCCCTCGGTTTCGTAGCAAGCGCCTTTTTTGGAGTTTCTTTCAGTAATGTAACCATGACCATGGATACTCCCCCTTTAGATGTATTTAGTATTCATATTTTTTTTTCCTGCCATTTCCCACCCACTTTTGCGCACCACGTCTTTTTCCATTCGCTATCGAGCTTTTCCATCTACACAACCACACGTCCGATACAGCAAACTTATCTCCCGGTCTGTACGGCAGAAAACTGGCTTGATATATAGCCACACCAACGTCGAGACAAAAGCCACGTTTTTTGTTGTTGTAAATACATTAAACATTACGTTGCAAGGAGGCGGGGCGCGCCTACCAAAGGTAGTTACATGGACACGAGCCCGGTGCGCAACCAATTGCAGCGGTCGATGACGGATTCGGCGCGTTTCATTGGTCGGCGTCGTTCGGACGGTTCGGCTGTACAGACCGGCTGCCTAGGAAGCTCTACGCGAGCAGCTTTATTGAATTTCGTCGTGATCTTCGTAGGAAATGTTGGGGATGTGAGGTAGGTCGCATAGACTGAGACTGTTTTCTGTTGTATTCAGTAGTTTTCAACTAAAGTCGCACTAAGAATAAATTGATCTTAACGAAAATGCTAGGGGAAAGAGGAGCTGGTGGCAGCGGTCATTTTTTAACCATTAATATTTGGCAGGAACGAACTGGAATATTCGGGAAATTTTCATAGGGCCCATCTTCTGAATAGATGTCATCGGGATGTCATGTACAAAATAATCGTATTAGAAAATGTCACAATTATGTATATACACTGAGAGAACACAAGACAAGAAATTATTATTACTTCACAGAAAAAAACAGTTTTATTTATTTATTTAGTATAGTTCTTCTAATCCCAATTGGAACGGCAATAAAATAAGAGCACTACGAGGAGTGTTCATATGCACTACCCGGCAAATGGGAAATTTATATACTACCAGTGTTTTTACTTTCAAAGCGTTCTATATATATATATATATATATATATATATATATATATATATATATATATATATATATATATTGATATAAACTAAATAAATTATATTCGGTTCACGATGGTATTCTGAATACTGTGTGTGCACCCACTTACATTATCACATTCAATTTTATTTTAGGGCATCTACAACATTTAGCAATTCAAAGTAAATGTCCCAGTATTCGTCGCGCTAAGACAATGTTTCCAATATGAAACTTGTATAAAATTCATATATTAATTTTTTCGTGTTAAAATCTTTCTGATGATAAGTAAGGTAAGTTATCTTCTATGTGTTTTAGACAAATACACTTAATTTTAACTCTAAGTGTTATTTTATTCAAATTCATAATAAACGTTTCCATGTACCATTATTCGTCATGCAAAAAAGGGGCTGTCCCAGTTACGCCAGTTAATGTCCTAGTATTCGTCACATAGTTAAATGCAAGAAGGCTCAAATAAATAATTATTATTTTCATTTATTCATTTAGAGAAACAGTTAGGTACATCACAAATTTGACAAATAAATTTGACAAATACATTTTTTAGCCTTTTTGGAAGCAGACACACACCTCTCATGCATCCATTGCAAACATTTTTGACATTCAATCATGTCTTCTTCAAGGTCTTCCTCACATATGTTGCAAAACCAACTTTCTTTCTGTGTTTTCTCAGTTTCACAAATTCCATTCTTCTGCTTTTGTGATTTTGGTGTATGTTCTTTCTTCTCTTTCACAATTTTTGCCCCTTTTTTTATTTTCCTTGCCTTCTAGTCGTTTTCTTTTCCTTTCTTGAATTTCTTGTTCTTTTTCCAACTCCTTGTGCTCTTGTTTTCTAAAATATTCTTGCCAATCTTTAGAAGTTGCTACTGAAGGTATTTTTTCGTATAGTTTTCTAGTCACCTTTGGTCTGTCTGGCCAAAACAAATTGTTTTTGAAAGGAGATGGTCTGCCAAGATATCTTTCTCTGTAATTTTTTTTGCGTTTTCTTCCATGGGCATATTCTTCTCACTATGTGTATCTTGATTGATTTCTGCTACTTGTGCTGTGGCCGTTGAAGGAAGATTCATTGGAATATTCCTCTCAGTTGTTTGTGCCGTAGATGGCGAAAATTGGTCTACCTCAATAACTGTGTCAAGAACCTCTATTTCTGTTGTAGGTAAAGTGGGTTCATCTGTTCCAGTAATCGATATGTCTAACAAATTATCTGAAAATCATATGTAATGATATAATATTGATTGTTACTTGAAATACCTATTACCTACCTTTTTGGGTAATATTACTTGGTGCCTGTTCTGTTTCTGCCTCGTAATACTGAATGGTTATACTATTTACTGATAGTTCACTTGATCTTTCTGTTGAATTTTCGCAAGAAACTGGCCATAAAATTGGTTGAATGTTTGAAAAAATGTTTGGTTCGTTTGGTTTTGAATTTATTGGAGCACTCTTATCTAGATCACCTGCAAATAACGAATACGAAATTTAGGATAGTTGAGTTCTCACAATATCTGATATGTTACTCACTTTTTTGGGAGATTCTGCTTTGTTGCTTTCAGGTGAGTACAATTTAGGAGACAGATCTGGAAGCAAAAAAGTGATAAGTTAACGAGTATAGAAGTAAACTTGAGTTAACAGTACCGTACCTTCATTAGTGACTTTCTGCAGTGTATCTTCTTCTCCAAACAACAAAGTCAAATGGTTCATTTTCAGGGAATATGTTATTTAAAATATCGTCAAATATTTCATTATCTAGTGCAGTCTCTGTATCTTCTGCACTGATGCTTGTGTTAATTTTATGCCAAATTTTGAATAGTTCTGTGAATTCCATCTCGTGTAACCATGTCGGTCCAGACTCTTTGAACAACTTGAGCTTATCCTGCGGGATAAGTGACTCAATTTATGTTGAATGATTTTTTATGTCCTCTACATGTTTTGAGGATTTTGATATTGAGGCGTTATCTTCCTTGTTTTGTATCCTTGTTGAAAGCATCTGGATCTAGAGGAAGTAAACCACAAGCCCTGAATCCATTCTTCAACACTTCGGATTTGAGTGTATTTTTCAGTATTTTGTGAAGAAGGACAGAAAAATTGTCTCGTTTCAAACGCACTCCTGCGTTTTCTATTCTCTATTTATACACTTATTTTATCCAAGAAGACTTTAATGGATGGCACACTGCTACATCCATTGGTTGTAGAAAGTGTGTAGAGTTTGGATATTCCTATATCTTTGCAAAAATGATGGTAATGTCAAGTGGGAGGCGTATCCATCTAGATACAGAATTACAGGTAGTTTGATGTTTTTTTCTACTAACCAAGGATAGAAAACGTTAGTAACGTATTCAAAAAATGTCTGTCCAGTCATCCAACCGTTGTCAGATCTACCAATAGGCCAATATTGTGGCATGAAAGCGTTTCCCATGACGAGTTTTGTGATATTTTCTTTTTCATCTGAATTGGTTACACTATGAACCATTTTTTGTCATTTTCTAACAAGAACACGATTGTTGCCAGGACTTAAGAAAAATGCGGTTTAATTCATTACATACATCTAACATATTATTCTGCTTGAAGTACTCGGTAATTTCTTCAAACCACCGACGTATATTTGTTACTGAGACAGACGCCCGACTTTTGGTTAAGTTTTGAGACACTCTTGTAGCTATCACAGGATGCCTTCTTCGAAAAGCCTCCAGCCAGTGTCGCCCTGGTCGATCGTTAGCAAATGGGCTTCTTTTGAGATTCAAGTAATATTTGGACACTATCAAGAATATGACAAATTGTTACTGGAAAACCCCTGCTACTAAATTTTGTTATTCAATTTCGGACAATATGGAAGAGGGTCCCATTTTCCTCTGCATCGGAGTTTTTCCTTTAAATTCATCCGAGAGTGTCATTCGGGGAACTTTAAAAGTTTTGGCTGCTGTGGCAATTGGCGAAACTTTCTTAACTGCTTCGATCGCTTTTTTCATATTTTCGTCATCATAATTGAAACAACTCATCTATAATAAAGATAACCAGTTATCGTCACTTAGTGACCCAGTATTCGTCACAACATTTTATACCATCGTAAATATTATCCCCGGCCTATATTGATATGACGATTACTGGTACGCATATTTTTTAACAGGAGTTTAATGCCTTTGTTCCTCTACAGTTGTGAAAGCAACTTCAAAAAGAGACAAATGTGGAATTTTTATTAAAATGATCCATGACCCAATGATCGTCACACCTGACGAATATTACTATACTATACTGCAAAATTATGTTTCAAACCGGCGACATCTATATTGATGGTACCATCAGTGAAAGGAGGAATGTTACCTATGGCGTACCACAAGATACAGTGCTTGGACCATTACTTTTCACTATAAATATATATATATATATATATATATATACTACTAACGATGAATATAGAAGGTTCCATTCAGAGGTTCGCTGATGACACCGCGATATTTTATCAGTCAGAAAGTTGGAACAACCTGAAGAAGAAAGTTGAATCAGACTTTAAAGTCATAAAAGATTGGTTCAGGTATAATAAGCTTACTCTAAATATAGAAAAAACTAAATATCTCCCTTTTACTTCATACGCGAACAACTTGCCCAACTTAGGATCCTTGTATATTGACCGAGAAACTGAGATACCAGAAGGAGAGTCAATCAAATACTTAGGAATAATTATTGATAGGCATTTACGATGGGATTTACAAGCGACAAGAATCAGTAACAAGTTGAGAGGACTGCTTCCACCTATTGAATTCCTCAAGGGATTTTCAGATACATACCACTTGAAAATCATATATTATTCCCTTATCGAATCTCAACTCACCTAAGGTATCTTAGGCTGGAGAGGAGCAAATGACTATCATCTTGTTAATATCAACACTATAATATCAACTTTCCAAATATGGGAAATGGATTTTTTGACCTACGGCAACTTTTTTCCCTGAAACTTCTCCTAAATATTCATAAAGGAAAAGAAGAAATTCTTAGTCGAACATGCCAACGGAGCATGAAATTTTTGGGACCAAAAATCTTCAACAGTTTACCAGATGAGTTAAAATTATTAAAACAATTTAGATCCTACAAGAAAAATATAACTAAACGGTTACATCTCATTGAGAGGTATGAAATTCATGAAATAGTCAACAACAAATAATTCGGTGAACAAATGCTTGTATTTTCATAATCAATACATGCAACCAGACTATGTTGGCTTTTGTCATGTCTCATGAAACTCTGAACTCTAGAAAATAACTAATTTGATACTGAATCTCAGCTAATTATAATTATATTTAGACTTAGTTGTGAACATATTTATCTGCAGTCTACAAATCTAGGTGTTTTTTTACTTTTTCTACCTTTTTCACTTTATTTCTTTTACCTATATATGTATACACTTACACCTACATCACATACAAGCTGTAATTAACACATTCAGGATCATTCTGTTTGTTCAATATCTAAACTATCTATTGTAATTTGTAAACTTGTGTTTGAATAAACATTATTATTAGTGATAAAATGATGTCACTATACTGAGGCCACCCCCATTGAGCATTGAGCCATATCCTGATGTATTGTTACAAGGAAGTGTGATGAATAATGGTATATAGTATTAATAACCTCATGTTCGTTTGCCCAATGCATTTGTTTCCTTATTATAAGGGAAATTTTCATTGTGGAAATGATTTCATCATCAACTACGTTATTGTAATGGACATGGTAACCTTATTGTAATGATTTCGTTGATTATTTAATCACAAAAATGGACTGATTTCAATTATGTTTGGTCATTGCCTCAAGGAAACATACTTTGGGACAATGATTCTCCAGATAATCGAGTTGATTGCGGAGTCACCTGAAACAAGTACTCGAAAAATTGCCAACATACTGAATGTAAGAAACTTCACTGCATTTGAAATTCTTAAAGAACAGCAATTGTATCCGTTTCATATTCAACGTGTGCAAGCTCTACTACCTAGAGACTTTTTCCGCGACTATTTTTTTGCCATTGGATTCTTCATCAAATCGCTCAAATTCCTAATTTTTTAAATGGCGTTTTGTTCACTGACGAGGCTAATTTTTGACGACAGTGTATACGAAATCACCTCTGGGCTGAGGAAAATCCACATAGAATCTTTGAAGCTCATTTTCAGCATCCGTTTTCAGTAAATGTATGGCTTGGGGTACTTGATGATCATTTAATCGGTCCATATTTCCTCCCACAACGACTAACAGGCGATTCTTACCTCAATTTCCTACAGGAGGAGTTACCTGTTCTTCTTGAAGAAATTCCTCTACAGCTGACACAACACTTCTGGTTCATGCATGATGGTGCACCAGTCCATTTGGGCATTGTTGTACGTAATCACTTAGATACAGTATATTCAAATCGTTGGATAGGTAGGGGAGGTACGGAACATTGGCTTGCTGGATCTCCGGATTTAAATCCTCTAGATTTTTGCATTTGTTTTTTTTTCTAAGTCATTAGTTCATTCCACTCCAGTCGAAAATGTTGAAGACGTGAGGAATCGAATTATAGCCGTCTGTGCGACAATAAGAAATACACCAATGAGGCGAAGAGTTGAATCTTGTATCACGTCTGAGGAAGGTCATTTTGAACATTTGTTGTAGCTTTGCGCCTATTTATTTATTAGTGTAATTTTCTGTTTTTGTTCTGGTTTAACATTATTGTATAGTTCTTGATAATGTAATAAAGAAATGAAAAATACAGGTTAGGATATTTAATTTTTTTGCATAAAAACGGCGCCCCATACGAAAAAAAAGGCAAGAGAGATTTTTTGTCGCAAATTGAACGAGGTATTCATTATTTTTTCATGCAGAATCACCCCCTGTAGTTTGTCGCACTTATTCACTAACACCCCGTTTAATCATAAATTGTTTATTTCAAAAAATTCCGCACCAAACTCTAACAGTTTTTCTTCCTGTTTTATTTTTTGTGTTACCAATCTTTTTCGTTGTCCTTTTTTCCCTTTTTCCTTAAAACTACCGTACAAAGGATGATTCATCAGTACATAATATTTAAGCTAAATCTTCATTCAAATTTTCAATCATCAGTTTCCAAAATTCCGTCCTTTTCCACATATGAGTCTCTGTTGAAATTTGTACGGGTAAAATTTTATATGGTTCGTAATTGTTTTTTCTTCCTAATTGATGGCTACATTTTTTAAACTTCATTCAGAATTTTAAAAAACATAATTCAATATTTCAAAAAAGTCTATTCGCGAGTTAATATGGATACGCTTACCTTCGAAATGAAGCAGAATATCTAACTGTTCTTTCTGGATTCCTTGAACTACACGCTTTTTTCTACAGAAACTGATTCCCGTTTTGGTCAATATTTTGAATGTATTTTCTGACGGTGTTGGACGATTTGGATACAATCCTATATGCACTTTTTGCTGCACGTTTATTTTTATTGTTTTGTATATAACAAGTATACAGTGCTTCTCAAAAGTCCCCTCCAACCCTCTTATTTTTTGAACGATTATACATAAACAAGTGAAATTTGGAAACTGAATATTGAAGGTTGTAAACTTCCCTAATAGTGATGATAGATGACGAAATCGTCAAAGATGACGTCACAATGCCTTTGTGACCAATAATTTTAAATGGAACCCTACGGCAAGCGACACCTCTTTTAAAAGGTATCGAAAAAACCTATTCAATGATACTAATTTTGTTTGTGTTTATGGCAGTTTTAATGGCTCATTAGTAAACATTAAAACTTTAATTCCATTCAGTATGATATTAATTACAGATTTAAGAATCAGTATCTACTCAAAGAAATTGCTCGAAGTGACCTCCATTTACTTCCTGACAGTGAAATATCCTATTTTTAAACTCTTCTCGTACTTTTGCAAATGTGTCTGGGAAAACAGCCTCACATTCTGCAACAATACGTTGTTTCAAAACGTCAATATTGTCAGGTTCAGTGGCGTAAACCTTCGATTTGAGGTACCCCCTCAGAAAAAAATCCGAAGGTGTGAGGTCCGGTGATCGAGCTGGCCATTCCGTTGAACCTCGTCGTCCAATCCATCTACCACGATACTCCTCATCCAAATACCGTCTTACTGCACCGTAATAGTGTGGAGGAGCACCATCCTGTTGGAATGTTATTTCCAAATTGCCGAATTCATCTGGATTATCTTCCAAAATTTCAAGGATTAACGGTTCTATTACGTTTTGCAACAGCTCCAGATAAACCTCACCAGTTAAATTAGTATTTAAAAGAAGAGGCCCAACGATGTGGTTTCCCAGGTTACCTGCCCAAACATTCACCTTCTGGGGAAATTGGGTATGTGTTTCACGAAACAGGTGAGGATTTGCGCCACTCCAATATCTCATATTCTGTGTATTTACATTTCCATTTAGTTCCATTTACTTTCGTCACTAAAACAAATTGTTTTGACATAGTCTGGCTGTTGGTTAATTTTAGTTTCCATATTTTCACAAAATTCTAGTCTTTGGTCTGGGTCGTCGTCTGAGAGTTGATGAACCATTTTTAATTTGTATGGATGAAATTTGTTTTTTTTCAACACCCTGTGTACTGTACTTCGACTGACTTCACAGGTAGATGCAACGTGAGTTGTTGAAGAAGTAGGATTAACTATTACTTCTGCCAGTATATCAATTTTTTTCTCATCAGAAATTTGTGGTCTGCCAGATCGTTTCGCATCATTAATACTATCCGTTGTTTCAAACTCACGAAGAAGCTCCCTTGAATAAGTCCTCGAAACGGGGCGATCGGGAAACCTCTCATTAAAAATGCGTTCTGCTGCATGAATATTTTGTCCAGTTTCACCAAGAATTAGGATCGCTGCTACTTTATCACCTAAAGCACGTACCATTTCGCTTCTTGAAGCACTTGAACGTTCGGCTCACAACACTTTAACAAATTATTAAAATGTACAAAAATATTAAAAGTACCAAAATCTGCTAAAACAGTTGAACGTTCGATCAACAATACACAAATTATTAAATGTACAAAAACTTGGACAATTACAAAAACGTCGAATTAGGGAGACTAACAAAAACGTCAGCTTATTTGACAACTATCCAGAGGTGGAGCTTGAATTTGGAATTTTAGTATCAACTCATCACAGCTTTGCGTTTTTTAAAAGCGAGTTGCCAAAACTGCCATAAACACAAACAAGATTAGTATCATTGGATAGGTTTTTTCGATACCTTTCAAAAGAGGTGTCGCTTGCCGTAGGGTTCCATTTAAAATTATTGGTCACAATGGCCTTGTGACCTCATCTTTGACGATTTCGTCATCTATCATCACTAGTAGGGAAGTTTACAACCTTTTATATTCAGTTTCCAAATTTCACATGTTTATGTATAATCGTTCCAAAAATAAGAGGGAGGGAGGGGACTTTTGAGAAGCACTGTATATTTGAACTCTTTCTTCCTCACTGTGAACCATGTTGATTATTCCATTAAAGAAATGTCACTAAACAAACATAATATAGTTGCCATTTTCGTAGCTTACTTTAAAAATGTTAACTCTTATAGGATAGGTATTCATAGTAACAACTAGCCTAATCAAGTTATTCGACGTTTAATAACTCAAAAACGGTATAAGATATACCATATGTTACCTCTACATATGGTATATTTTTGAAAACAGGAAAAGAGGATCATTCCAAAAATTCAATAATATACAGGGTATCCCATTCATTTTTTTATTTCCTGAAATCTGCACGCTACTGTATTATTGATAGCATTTTAGCAAAATTCCGTCATAACCACAAAACTTTTACATTTAACTTTTTTTTCTATAGGCAATAATAATGATAAATTAAAAAGCCAAGTGAAGTGGAATAAAATAAGAAATGAAGTGCACAAAGTCATCTTCACAAAAGATTCAATATAAATTGAAACAAAATTGGTAGACTACAGGCGAAAAACAACTAATTTCCTAGCAAATACCACGCAGAACGTTGAATGATATTCACCTGAAAATCCATGCAAACTTCCATATAAATGGAAATTGATTACAAATGTTTCTTTCTGATAAGCTCGATTATGTTAAATCCATGTCGGGTCCGCCCAACAATCTGCATACCGGTTTCAGGGTTTTTGGCCCTCATCAGTACGGAGTAGTCACCAGCCAGAGATCCGGAGTAAAAATAATTTTGTATCATTTATCAATAAAAATACTAGAATTGTGAATAACCAATGATCCTGCCTTGACCACATATTCATAAAAAGTAGAGATAATATGAATTTATTCAAATATATGATTTATGAATACCAAATTACTGATCACTATCCAATAATATTACAATACATTCTCAATACGAATATAAAAATTGCGAATGAAATGAAATATTAAACAATTGTTAATTACAAAAAATTAAATGATAACTTTTTAGCAGAAAACTGGAATTAATATTATAAATCATACGATCCTGACACATTGGCAGATTATTCGATAGATAAAATTAACAAAAACATAAAAAATGTACAATACATATAAAAATAAAAATGGATGACAGCAGCTCAATGAATCCAGTTGAAAGGAAAAATAACCTTTATAAAGCAATGAAAGAAAATGGAAACAATTTATTATTGAAACTTGATTTATTACCTATAAAAATAAATTAACATCAATAATCAAATAAGTAAAAATTATATATTACAGTAATCAAATTTTACAAAATAATTATTCGCCAAAATGTATTAAAAAGTTATGCAAAGAAAACAAATGAACTGATAAAAACATTCCCATATGTTGCACACTTACATGACCACACTGTATATCCAGGATTCATCTCTGTTGCGATAATGAATAAATGCCTTTCCAAAAAAATATATATTGTGTGAGTGTTATTTTCAGTGGTAAAATTTACCTGTAGGTATTTTTGGGTTTGATAGATCAACTTTTGCAAATTCTTCAATTACGCATCTGACTCAACATTCTGTCGATTGGGTCCATGGCTATTGCGTCAATGTCGGACACACCGTATCTGTAGGAAAACTTCTTCGTACGCAAATTTGAAATTCATTAACAATAAATTAAAACTTCAGTCACATGTGTTCACACAAGCTATAATTATGTTTATATGGCCGCAAAGCTCTAAAATTAAAATAACTGGGCTATATACATAAAGGCTTGAAGATTACAGATAATGGATCTCTGAGGTTATGTTATGTTAACCGCCTAGGGGTATGACGTGATTAAGCAAAAGTTTTCGAAAAATGCTGGAACATACATGGATCATAATCTGATTCGACTTGAATAATTCATAATACACCAAGGCCACAGTGACAATATCTTGTTGAGCATTATATACTCGGTGAGATTCGATTGCGGCCATAAAATAAATAGATATGGGGGAAGTTGCCTATATTGGACCGATTCCTAAAATGACCAGCAATTTTAACGCATATAGACCAGCGGCAGTGCTGCTATTCTGATGTAAAATTGTAGAACAACTCGGATCATCTGTAATAAACACTATAAATAGATTCATCTTAGTCAGTCATCATCAAGAGTTCTATTAGAGAGGGTAGTAGAATTTTACATCCCATATTGTAATATAGTTTACACGTTCCAATTAAGCAGCTGTTCATAAGTGACGAAGGAAGGGGCAAATTCAATAATTTTGCGATATATTAAAATTTGGTAGCAACGTTGTTATGCATACATGGCATAATTATCTTTGCCGGTTTTTCACGAAAGGCTATTGTTTACAAAATGGCGTTGTTTCTTAAATTGGACCTTCCATGGAAGCCGATGCTGGACCGGTCCAATTTAGGAAACGATCACAATTTTGTTATTTTTTACGTACGTATATATAACCTTCCTTTTTATGAAAAGCCAAAAGGTCCAGGCACAGCGGACGGAAACTGTTCGGGGGAGAGCACTGTTAGTTCGTTGGTTGAGTTTCAGAAATGATGTATAAAATAAAAATTAAAAACCACAAATCAGCTCAAAAATTTTTTTTTTTATTTAGTGAATATTTGGCAGCTATAAAACCAAATACTAATTTCTAGAATGTTAACTGAACTCATTTGAAATTTTCTAAAAAAAATATCACTTGACAGCTTCTACAACAGGTGTGGAATGAAAATGGGAAATCAAACTATATATCACGCTTCAGAACTCATATAAACAGACGATGTTTCATAAGAATTTAATTGGATTTGAAGAAATTGATGGTAATAACACACAGTGATACTCGACAGTTCACAAATTCGAACTAGTGAAATGAATGAATAAAACTCATATGTTGGAGACCTCAATAAGATCACAAATAGTGATGATATACGATTACGCCTTCGATAGTACTATGTGTCCGCTTCACATTCACTGTTATCGTGAAAAAAAAAACTGATAAGTATCCAAAATAATATAAAGGTTGTCTCAAAATCAAATTTATGAAAACAACTCAAGTGTAAAGTTAAGAAAAATGTTAAAAATATGAATCACAGGAACCCTGAAAAAAAAACCCGACGACAATCCAAATCGATTCTGGCAGGAAAAGTTACGCCTTCCTCTTGAATCAGATATTATATCTCCCAAATCAATATCGGAAACGAAATATTTCAGACTCAACCAAAAATGTTCTCCATTGGAAAATTCTCCAAAAAACAAGGTCCTCTTCGAAAGTGAGGTCCTCCGTAGAACGCTATAAAAATTAACCACGTTATATAACACAGCAATATACAAAATTTGCCAACGGCTTACCTTCGATGAAGGGTTCAGGTCGAGTCCACGAAAATATCTGCCATTATGGTAGCTGATTACGACGAAAAATGGAGAATGACAAATCCACAAAACAATGACCTGGCTTACAGGAATGCAGCCCTTGAGGTATAGTTAAACCATTTACAATTGCAGAAGCATAAAAAAAAGTTCCCCAGTTGTGACGTGTTTTACTAGGGTCTATTCTAACAACTCTTAAACTCCTAGAAAATCACGTTATTTATGACGCCAGAATTTTAGGCAGGAAATATTTTCCTTTCTTTATTTCCAATCTCGGGCGCCAAATTTTATAGTGGTTTTCTCCATGCACTAGGGTAGCTACAGATGGAGATACGGAACGTCCAGGAGTCTGGTATATTGACACTTTTTGAATCTTTTCAAAATACTGTAGGCTTTAAGTACAATCAACAACGTTTATTTACCCAAATCACCTCCTGAATAGGACTATAACTTGTAAAATTCGTGAATTTTATTTTGCTCGGCACGTATTTTCAGGGACAAATAAACTTTTTAGCGCATTTATCGCGGCCGATGTTCCGATTTGGTTAGTGCCTGAATCGGGACAGTGGGGAACTAGAATTATTGTTATGTAATTGGTTTATACGTCAATTGCTTAAATTCGGTGTTTTCCCCGAACTTAAGACAATAGAAAATTTGAATTCACTGATTGAAGTGATGTAAACATTCGCGTCAGTTGTTTGCATTCGGCGTTTTCCACGGATACCTCAACGCTTCTGGACCTCGAATCTCTTTTCACACTTTTACACTTTTACTAAACTTCGAACCGGACTTGGTATCACCACAGGACTCCAGTAACAAGTAACAAGTCTCACGGAAGAACAACAGGAACAAGCCCCGATGAGAGCTCCATAGTGTCTTTTTATAGATCTCGAATGTATGACCAAACTAGACGAAAAAGCCCAGTAAGAAAGGCGCGGTTTTTTGTCCGATGAACTGAAACTGGACCGAAAATCTGAAGGATGATTTCATGCCTGATACAAAAAATGATTTGGTTTTTCCCATCGCGATCTTTATTTCTTTCTCGTTTTTTACAAAAACTATCACCGAAGCTTTTCACCCTTTTTATAAGATCTAGAAAAAAACTCTGTTATGTTTTATGCATGATGTTGACGTGAATTCCAGTAGCTTTGGGTATGTACCTTAATTTCCAACAGGGAATGAAATATTTTGCCAGACCGGAACCAATAGAAACCCCAAATAGGCAGGGACGTACCAAAGTTAGATTGAAAATTGGCTCAGGCGAATCTGGTGCAGAACTAGACAGCCGTCACTCAAACCCACGTTGACTGTGGCCTCTTTTGATCTTCCGTTTGCCGACGGAGAATGTTTACGAGTAATACACATTATTTTTCGTTCCGTTACTTCGCATATACGCTCATGTTACCCAAGTGAGTTTTTGATTTGCTCCTCATAGAAACAGCTTCTGCAATTGAAAATGGTTGAACTATAACAGTATCACACTTCTCTCCACGTCAAATCCGGAACGTTATGGTAGAAATAGAAATTGTAATGACCCCTGTCTTTCCGAATAACAGAACATTTCGCCGTCACATCACCATGGATTCTATCTTCCTTTCCGTTCTATCGCAAATACCTAGATCACGTGTCCCGTATCGAGAGCCGCCATTGGAAGAAATTTACTTCCATGAAAACAAACAATAATGAGATATCACGAAGACTAAATCGTAACTCATATTCCTCCACTACGAAAGTATTTACTTCTCAAAATGAATAAAAACTAAACTAGACAATTTCAGAAACTACCAAATTCAAGAATAAGCGGACCACAAATGAAATGTGCAATGGAATAGCCCTGTGGTTTAGCACCAGATAATTTCCGAAGAAATGATCCATACGAGACAAGTCAATGTATCCTGAGATCTCTTACTGTGCTAGTCCAACTGAATTTGGATGATTCCTAGATATATGTAATCCGGTGGAATTATGGCAATATGCGAATAAGAATAAAAAACATAAAAAACTATAGTAAAGAAATACATGCAACACGACCAAGAAAGTCCTACTTTTTTCGGATATAATAAGTACGTCAAATAGACGCAAATATGGTGAGTGGTCCAAAGAAGATTTGGTTTTAGCTGTCAATCAGTTTGTTGAGAAAATGTTGGGGTAAACAAAGAGAAGGTCCTATAGTCACTAAACGTTCCGGCCGGCGGCATGTATTTACCAGAAAAATGGTTAAAGAGTTAGTAGCACATATTCCTCAATTTGAAGAAAGATTTTTCGGCCTAACTATAAAATATGTGAGAAAACTCGCCTTCGATATTGCAGAAATGCACGGTATTCCACATTGTTTTGTCATTGAAAATGGCTTAGCAGGAAAAAATGGTTCTACAAGTTCATAGAAATGAACTCCAAGTTATCACTGAGGCAGCCGGCAGCGGAATGGGAGGTTTCATTAAGGAGAGAGTGGACGCATTCTTTAAGATGTAAGAAGAACTAGTAGATAAGCATAAAATCACAGGCACAAAAATATATAATGTAGACGAAAATGGCTCCACTACTCGCCAGAAAAAGAATAAAACAAAAGATTTTTAAGAGGTAATGATTTGCTCCAGAATTGTTGAAGGGAGCCACAACATTGAGCGAAGTGACTATTTCTGATTCGGGATACATCACAAGTGAACTCTGCACAATGGCTTCGCTATTAAAAAAATTGTTTGTTCAATAGAAGAGCCAGTTATGTTACTCTTAGATGGTCATTTTACCGACAGCCAAAATTTAGACGCACTGGTATTTGCAAGGAATAATAGAATTATTATGTTGCAATTGCCCAGCCATAAAACACCGTATGGAACCAATCAATTTGATTACTATCGTTTCGGACGTCCATCGTCTTAATGTATTTAAAAGGTTTTCACGACGTTTCGAATGCTTGTATCTGCAATCGTCTTCAGGTGAATACTGACAAGTTTAGGTGCTACTTACCAATTTATATAACTGTCGGCGCAATGATGCGTGCAATTCCGCCATGTGCAGCGGTGCGTGTAATTTCGCGCGGTGTGGTGGTGCGTGAAGTTTCGCGCCTCTGCAGCCCGCCAGAAAGAGGTTTCCATACGTTCTCGATCTCAACGCTTGGTTGACTAAAGGCGTTATTGGCTTCGATGTAGGCGGCCTCTTTGAACTTCCGTTTGAACCAATGCTCCTCTCTATGTAGAACACTTGCGTCGTCCCATGGAACTCGATGGTGCTCAGTCCAGGCGTGGTCAGCGATTCCCGATTTTGATGTTTCTCCACGTTGAGTCCATTTCTTGTGCTCATCCAATCTTACCGATAACGGTCTCTTTGTCTCTCCAATGTAGGAATCTCCGCATTCACATGGAACTTCATAAATGCAATTCTTACTGATTTAATTTTTGTTGTCAGGTTTGGTCTTGGTCAGGAAACTCCGTAAAGTACTGCCGGATTGGAAGCAGCTCTTGATGTTGAACTTGTTTCCGATCCTTCTGATCTTCTCGGAGATACCTTTGATGTACGGAAGGCAGATCACTGTGCTTTGTTGTTGCTCTTCAGATGTCTTCGTTCTTCGGTGTTGTTTCAATACTTCTTCTAGGAGTTTCTTGGGATATCCATTCCGGTGGAGGTCCTCTCTGATGTGGTTTAATTCGGTATCTAGTGACTCCACGTCGTTGCATATGTGCGACGCTCAACCTTCAAACGAACCAATTAATGTTGCCTTTTTCCGGTCTCTTGGGATTTACTACGTCGAAACACAAGAAACATATTTGAGGCAACATGTAGAAAAACATATAACTCAATACGACGTACTTGCAGAAGCTTGCGGTAGGGCAGCGACCGTCGGCATTGCAGAAAATGTCTTCAGAGGTTCTGGCCTGTCAATCGGCATGTATTAAAAATCACCATTTTGCTACTAGAGAAACAATGAAAAAAAACTTTAGAGCAATGTCGCACCAACCCCAACCCATGATAATGTTGTACCTACACCGACACAAAGTTCCTTACAGTTGTTGAATATTGTTTCCCCACTGCCGCAGGCAATAGCTGGTACCTCGAGGCAAAGAAAACAACAAGATGCTGAAATTTTAACAAGTACTCCTTACAAAGAGAATTTAGAGCAACAGAAAAGAAAAACACAAGAAAACGCAGAAGCAAAATTAAAAAGAAATGTGTTTGCTGATAACAGTAACCAGGAGAAACCCAAGAAAAAAAATCGTGTGCGGTCGAGGGACTCCCATCAGAAACGAAGTTCCTTACGCTTTTTTTCAACTCCGAATCTAAATCGATATGGAATTTAGATTGTTTATATTTGTATATTTTCGTCACGAAAGAAGAAGCGTTATGCTCCCTCCATGGTTCCAAACAATCCAATAAATCAATTAATATCGAGGTAGTAGAATATGTTGCCATCAATCTCATGTATCCACCATTTTGTGTTTCTTTTTTCTCATTATTTTTCCCTTTGAAAGTTGACGTTTTCTATTCCATCACATTTAATTGTCATTATACATGCAATACTATACCTATATATCCTTTTTCCAAACTCCTCCGCCACAGTAAAATGTATTTTATTCCCGATAATACTATTCGTTATATTATATCAAATTGACGTGCCACATATTCAATGTAAAGCATTAATCCAACTTCGGCATACAAAAAAACATAGGAAATTATGTCAAAAAATAATCATCTAAACACACGTTATATAGAAATGTAAAAGAAACAAAATTATCTTCCACGTATTACCACCATTATCCGACTTGTATTTGCATAGATATCCTACCGTTCATGTATCATTTTGAATTTCCCGCAAGAGGAACAGCAGTTCGGAGGGTTTCGTACACCCTCGGAGTCATATGAGCAAGAGCTAGACGCTTGTCACACAAACTCGCATATAATAGAGAGAGGCAGAGAGAGAGAGAGAGAGAGAAAGAGAAAGTCGCATGAAGGGGGCATCACTCTTTTTTCTTACGTGACGATTTCCAGTCAACATGTACCGCAAGCCGCGTAAAGGAACTTCATTCTAAGAAGAAGAACTCAGAAAGCGATAAAAGAGAAGGGAATTAGAGCAACATAAAATAGAAGCACAAGAAAAGGCAGCAGCGAAATTTGAAAGAAATGTGATTTTAGATAACATAAAGCAAAAGGTCCCAAGAAAAAAATAACTTATCAGAGAACAATGACACATATACGGAATATGAATGGTGGTGAAGGTTTAGAAGATGATTTGGCTGGAACCAATGATTTTAAGGATTGTGATAGTAATGTATTGAAAGTTAATGCTTACGTCATAGTGTGTTTGCAAGACAAAACAATTTTTAACAGAAAATCAAACCGACGAAATTCGGAACTGAAAAGTAAAAAATAAAATAAACCTTCTTAGTCTCAATAACTAAGCTCCTAAAGTAATGTAAGTAACTAATTTTGAGTCGGCGCCAAACAAACAAGCAAATTGATTGGGTAAGGCGTAAAATTATGGCATCGAGTTGCGCGGTGACATTCTGATAATTTTTTTGAAGTAATTTGATGATCTCCGTTGATTGTTCGTTTGGCGCCGACTCAAAATTAGTTACTTACATTAGTTTAGGAGCTTAGTTATTGAGACTAAGAAGGTTTATTTTATTTTTTACTTTTCAGTTCCGTATTTCGTCGGTTTAATTTTTTGTTAAAAAGTTTTTATTTTTCAATTTTTTATGGCTGAAATCTACTTATTACTACCTACTTGTTGTTTTATTACTTCCAAAATACTTACTTACCCACCTTACTTCAAGTATAATATGATTATCTACTTTTACTATTTGTTGTAATATAAATTATTTGTTGTTCTGGTTAGTTTATTTCATTACTTTGTATATCATTCCATCCTTCCATATAATATAATGATTGTGACGGATGTAGGAGAACAAAAATAATGACAATAGCGATCTGTCATTGTCAACTACATATGTGTGCCAATGTTCACAAGTGAAAAATCAATTATTCCCTATTGTTCTACCCATGAGGGTGGATAATTTCATTCAAAATCCGAATACTATCAACTATGAGGTACACCCTATCTAATAAAAAAATAATCATCCAAATCGAAGAACCCAGTACAAAGTTATGCCTGATAGAATCGGTTAAGGGACCAGAATTCAGAGGGTGAGTGATCAATATCCTTCATTTTTCTACCCTTAGGGGTGGATTTCATCTTTAAACACTTTAAGGGCTGACATTATATGGTAACAGACACCCGGAAGCTGACAGTGTTTTTTTTGAAGTAATGAATAATAAGAACATTATTGACATGTAAAAATATTTATTTTGAAAAAAATACAGAAATAAAGTGATAAGTGCCATGACGTCGAAAGACGTCGTCAGCCTCCTGCGATGAAACTCTCTGCGAGAGGCTGATGGCGTCGAAAGGCGTCATGCAGATCAACACGGTAAATTTACAAAGATTCGTGAAATTTCGAAAAACATAGTTTGACACATAGGGAAGGCTTTCAAGGACAGTAAGGGCAGTGGTACACAGTCTCTTTCCTCACTTTGTTCTTAGCACAATAGGTACATCTACGATGTGCATGCTTTTTGGTTGTTGCTGTTGGAAGGTTTTTTTTTGGAATATAACTTGAATCAACGGGTTGCTGTTGATTTTTTTCAGTTTGTTTTTCTGGAAATAGGTTTTCTAAGATTTCAATTCTGAAATCATACAACAAAATCCTTGATTTTTCGAACTTTCTGTACAAAAACGTTTATTTCACACTTATATTACACGCTGACGTCCGCGCAACAGCTCTGCTCGCAGGCTAACATCGTACCGAAGTATAGAACGTGACCACAGTATATAGCCACAGTATATAGCTAAAGAAACAGTAAGCTCACTTGGCATCGGCACTTTGATCTTTATGTTCCCGTTTGTACACTGCGCAACTCTGATTTTTATCCCTCGCGCATTCCGCGTGTTACTGTGTTACATACTGACATTTTTCGTATACTTCGGAGAGCGATAATCGCGTACAGTCTTTTGCGCATCCTGAATTCTTTCCCTGGAGTGAATGTTACCTTGGAACATGCATTTGGGCCAGGTGAGCTAACTGCTTCTTTAGCTATAAACTGTGACGTGACTATACAGACGGCGTCGAAAGACGTCGTGCGCACCCCCCTTAAGTATCGAATGACGTCGAAAGACGCTGTCAGCACTTATAGTGTTAAATTCAAATAGGACCAACTTTGAAGTACACCCTATCCACTGAAAAAAGAATTATAGGACGTCTCAGTAAAAAGTTATGCGTGGTCATACATACAAAAAAATATATACGCATCGACAAAGAACCTCCTCCTTTTTGGTTTCGTCGGTTAAAAACGGGAATGATGTCTATTATGCTGCATGGTCAAATTGTGAAGGAGAAATTATAAGTAGATGCAATTGAAAATTCCTTTTTGCGAAAGTCTACTAAACTAAACACGGCATTTATATTTTCGGCTGTACCTAATATTTCTGTAGTTGGTGATTGTAACGTTAAGATGACACTACCAAAAATTAAGCAAAAATAGTGGCATTTGACAATTTATGGGAAAAACCTATAAAAGTGATAAGACATGTGATCAAATCGAACGCTCTAAGTGAATCAGTTACGACTAAATATGTTCAAATCTTTTGCAGATTTTATGTTTATGTGTAGTTTTTAATAGTAGTTCTCTTTTGTTTGTTTTGATAATATCTGATGAAGTATTACGATATTTTTTGTATATGGAAGTACTTTTTTCGGTAAGGTTGTTTTTTAGAGCTCTGAATAATAAATTGGGCTCATTGATTTCTTGAAGGAGCCTAGCTAAAAAAACTTGAAGAGGACCTAATAAAGATTGGACAAAAAAGAAATTAATTGTCATTTCCTATCATCTTTCAAATGTAGTTCATTGTCCAGTGTTTGCGTGTAATACCGGGAAAGTAGTGAAGAATGTTTCCCGTTTTAACAATATGAAAAAGATAATAAGAGTCACAAGTTCGTTGCGGTGGCAAGATGACCGCGTAGAGGGCCGTGAGCTGACCATTAATAATTACAGGAGCTATAACATCCGACTACCTCTCATCTCATTTCACTAACCCATCTTGCCAGATCATTAACTAAATACTCCGGAGCAGTATTCGGTCAGGCGGCAAACAGGAATTTCGTGAACTCGTTTCCTCGATGGTTCGAAATTATAATACTTTTTCGACTCTCCAAATGTGATTTATTTGTTGCTGAAGTGTCATTCTATAAAGCAATATTTAATTAACTAACATTTTGGTTTGGATGGAAAATTTGTTTATATTATGGCATGTTAAAATAACTCAATCGCGGGCATAATTTTCAACGTCATAATAGTATAAGGAAGAGGGAAACATTCTCAATTAAATATTGAATAGAAAGATTTTTCTGTGAATTGAAAAATCCACGATAAAAATGAAGTTATTTTTTGTGAATGTCTAACAGAAAACAACTACTTCCCCGGCTAAAGCCACGCTGAACATTGAACTACATCTGATAGATATTCTGAAAGAAAAATAAAAAATCTAAAATTGAAAATTTGCATTTTCATTCAGATAGTTATATGATTTTCCATTCCATCTCAATTAAGATCTCATGAGGCAAAGAAGAATGTTTTTCAGAATAGAGTACTCACCCGAAATCATTTGTAACATTGCCGCAAGAGAGGCATCGTATTCACTAGGTCTTCAATACATTTTTGTCGACGAAAATCTAATCCACGCTTCCACGATCATCTTTGCAAAGTGAGATTGCTTCTAGAAAGTGTGTTTTCCATTTCTTCCGGTCTTCCTGATGATCGTGGAAGCGTGAAATAGATTTTCGTCGACAAAAATGTATTGAAGACCTAGTGAATACGGTGCCTCTCTTGCGTCAATGTCACAAATGATTTCTGGTGAGTACTCTCTTCTGGAAAACATTCGTCTTTGCCTCATTCATCTATATGAGATCTCAATTGAGGCTGGAATAGAAAATAAAATAATCTGAATAAAAATGCAAATTTTCAATTCCAGATTTTTTCTTTTGAGTTAGGATCCTTTCAGAATATCTATCAAAACTCGTCCGACATCTTGGATTTATGATTTTTGATAAAAAATTCTAATACCAATTTTGAATAGAATCGGACCATAAACACAGAGACCATCGGCCATCTTGGAGCCGCCATTTCGATTTTATGAATTTTGAAAAAAAAACATAATCGTCGATACTGAAAACCCCCACATACCAATTTTGAATCGAATCGGACCATAAATCTACATTTCATCCGCCATCTTGGATCGCATTTTGTTTTTTTTTTAACAAAAATTCCATGAACCGCCATTCCAATTTCATCAATTTTTGCCAAAAATCAATGATCTCCGACTCCGAAACCTTCCCCCCCATACGAATTTTGAATAGAATCGGACCATAATCAAAAAACTCCTCCGCCATTTTGGAGCCACCATCTCAAATTTATGAATTTTGACAAGAAATTCTCAATCTCTGACCCCGAAAAACCCCACATATCAATTTTGAATCGAACCGTACCATAATCACAAAACTCGACCGCCATTTTGTTTTTTGAACAAATTATGAACACCTGCCAAATTTCAGCTCAATCGGATAAGTGCTCCAAAAATGGATTACAAATTTTGAGTCGGACAGAATGACATACGAACGAAGTAAGTTAAATAAAAGCTTGTAAAAATATATGTTGTTTGACAATAAAAACAAAATACCTCAAATTATTCCCGCGGCTATTTACTCTGTAGAATATTTCCACTATAATAATGTTTTGATTGGCCAAAACGGACATGAATGATTTGAATTGAAAGTTTTCATTGGTTTCTAGAAATGTCAAAAAATAGTCATATCAATTCAATAAATCAGAGTTGTTGAACTGGCACCTTTCCGGGTCGAATATGTATGGAAGCTTTGACAAATAGAAATGTGATAATAATGAATAAAACAATATTGATATATTTGTACAACAGTATATAAACAAAATGATCGAATATACAGGGTGTTATCTAACCTCTTGCACAATCGCAAACAGTTGATAGTCCATCAAAAAATAAACAGATTTTTCCTTTGGAATTTGTGCTATGAGTTTTTAAATAAGCCAGAAAAAAAGGAATGTATTACCTACCAAAACTTTGCTGTTTTGCGGTTCCCAAAATTTGGACAAATTTGCCAAAAAACTTAATTTTTTTATACTTTTTATTTTATTTTTTCGAATTCTTAGTGCATCATAATAATATTAATAATCATCTTTATTATTGCCAAAAAACAGAGATAAATCACAATGTAAGTAAAACTTATGAATGGTGGCTTTGGAAATAAAGGGCAAAGTTTATTTTTGATGTGCGAACACAGCAGAAAATATTCATCCACTTAACCCTTAACAGAGTCTGTATATTCAATGTCCAGCAAAAAATAACTTGATTTTTATCGTGGATTTTTCAATTTACAGAAAAATCTTTCTATTCAATATTTAATTGAGAATATTTTCCCTCTTCAACATGAATACCCCACAAAAGGTTATCTTGAATGATGTAAAATAGTGACTAAAGTTTGTCTTTCAGTCGCAGATGATTCCACCTCTGATTTTATGAACATACTGTTCATATTTTCAAACAAATCAGCATAAGGAAGATTCTTACAAAAAACATTCTAGAGCAGACCTTCATAAATTTTTCGCGTAATGTCGATACAACTCAAAACCGGCATATTTTTAAAAGGAGTCTCCAGTAGTCTGGAACTAGTTGAATAGAAGTCACACATTCTGATCAATTTTCAAAATTTAAACCTTTCAACAGTAGGCATAGCCCATTATTAGCGAATGTATGGAATTAGATTGTTCCAATATTAGACTATTAAATATCCCTACACTTTTTGAAAATATCACCCAACTTGTTGCCTTACATCACCCACATAATCAGTACCTCATTGAAAACCAACACCTTTTCACATGCCTGGAAACAAGCATATGTTTTTCCTTTAGCGAAAATCGCAAATCCTTTAGAATTGAGTCGCTTGAGACCAATTAGTATCCTACCAACTTTATCCAAAGTGATTGAACTCATTATGAAAAGGCAAATATCGGCTAATGTGTTCGATAATAAAATTATTAATGATTTTCAATCTGGATTCAGAAATCAATTCAGTATAACCACCGCTCTAACTCACTTAAACGACGAAATCTTCAGAGATCTAATAAAAAAAGAGAGCACAATAGATCACTGTGCAAAAAACTAGGTCACTTTGGTTTCAGAGATAACTCCTGTCGGATGATAGACAACTATCTGAAATGTCAAACTCAATGTGTGAAACTAGGCCATAATAACATGTCAGACTTTCTGCCAGTCACATTAGGTGTCCCCTAGGGATCTATTTTGGGCCCCTTATTGTTCTCTATTACATGCATATCGGATTTTAATCAGTCAATATCGTTCTGCAATACACATCATTATGCTGATGACACGCAATTACAATGTGGGTTTTCACTGGATCATATTCAACAAATATTTCAGTCAATAAATGCCGATTTAAAGGCGCTTCTAGACTATTCTTCGGCTCAAAATGCAAACGTGATATAATGGAAAATCAACAGATTTCACTCAAGCTACAATTACTTGGCACTGATCTGTCAATAATGACCGAAAGCAAAAACCTAGGCTTGTGGATGGATTCTAGTTTGATATTCCGTAAACATGTGAATCATCTTTCAAAAATGGTGTATGGGACACTCAATGAACTATACTCTCATATAGACTTTTTGAAAACAGACATCAAACGTAAACTCTGTGAAACATTAATTTTATCCCGAATTTCCTATTGTGACACCGTATATGGCCCAGCATTAAGACAAGCTGATTCATTGAAACTACAACGCATGCAAAATGTTTGCCTTAGATTCGCAACAGGGTTGAGAAAGTTCAGTGAGGTGGGTTGGTTGAACCAGACACTTCACATATGGACACTTACAAGGTTCTGAATACAAAAACCCCTCAATATTTAATAAACAAGCTCAAATTTTTAGAGGGTAATAAGGTCATCAACCGTAAAACCCAACTTCTTGCTCTACCGAAACACAAACGGCTATGTTTACCCGCTCTTTCACCTACACTCTAGTAAACTCTTTGTTTATCACAAAAATATAGGCACTTCAGCATAATCAATTTCAAGAAAAGGTTGAAAGATGATTCAAAACTGCTGGGCGAGATCATTTGTAAATTTCAGACAATTTCTTGGTCATAACTGTTATTCCTTTCTACTCAAAAAAAACATCACATTTTTTGTTATAGTAAATATGAAACATAAACTTAGCAATAGAATGTATTTTCAATTTGTCGAATAACAATATTTATGTATGGATATATATGTGTATATAAGCGAGCGTATGTATATATGTGTATATATATATACATATATATATATATATATATATATATATATATATGTATATATATATATATATATATACATATTATACATATTATATATATATATATATATATATATATATTGTTATGATATGAAGAATATGTTGAATATAAAAAGAATAATTGATTATAATGATATTTATACATTACATGAGTATCTGCTATTATTGTTTTTACAATTTTTCTGTGTACTTTGAATCTCTGAAACCATTGGCCATCTTATAGTCAACGCAGATGATCCGAAAGTTTAGCACTGGAGCTTTTCTGTTATCATCAGAATGTTTCCAACAATCCATTTGATTTGCACAACCTATAAAAGTAATAAAATCAAAATCCACGAATAAAACTTTAGAATTCAAATAGACAAAAATAGTCTTCAAGCAAGAACATCCTGTATGCTAATCATGAGCCACAAGGAACAAGACAGGGACATGTCAAACTATTTTCCATTGGAAATAATCAAAATAACAAATTTGAGAGCAGAAAATGGGTGAATATGAATTTTGAACAGTTCCCTATAAATAATGTTAGGTGTAAATATAGAAATTGTGAATAAAATTGTATCATATGTTAAATGAAATATTCGACCAAAGAGCCACTTACCTCCAATAAAAAATAATAATTTTGGAGAGAAGCGGTAACAAAAATTATCATAATCGAAAATAACGCAAATAAGCAGACAACAAATGTAACAACAATTTCAACCTAAATCCATATCCAGAAACTTCCTGGCAAATATTCGACCAAAGAGCCACTTACCTCCAATCCAAATCAGATCATATTTCCAATGCATGACAAACCAGCAACAAGGGGGCCAACTTCACTTCCAGAAGCCATTGAACACCTACTACAGGATTTTCGTGAGTGCACGAACTGAATCAACAAATAAATAATAGTTTAAAAACTAAAGAACACGCTTCAATAGAAAATTAAACTAAAAAGTTGAAAATAATTTTAAATGAGTTTGAAATAAGAATACAGTGATTAACAACAAATTTATTTCATCGTATAAAAGCTTGATGTCAATTATTGTTAATATTTCATGGATAGATATTGGTAAAAGTAGAATCATTATGAAAATATCTTAAAAAGCACCCCACACTTTTTTACGAGGAAATAAATTTGTTGTTAATCACTGTATTCTTATTTCAAACTCATTTGAAATTATTTTCAACTTTTTAGTTTAGTTTTCTATCAAAGCGTGTTCTTTAGTTCTTAAACTATTATTCATTTTCAATTTTTTAGCTTTGTTTTTTATCGAAGCGTGTTTTTTACTTTTTCAAACAATTATTATCATTATTAATTTTTTTCAACTATCATTCTCAAATTTTGAATAGAATCGGACCAATATCACAAAACTCGTCCGCCATTTTGGAGCCGCCATCTTGAATCCTTCCAATTTTGATGAAATAATCATAATCTCCGACCCCAAAAACCCCCACATACCAATTTTGAAAGAATCGGACCATAATCACAGAACTCGTCTACCATTTTGAATCCGCCATCTAGAATTTTTCAATTTTGACAAAAGAATCATAATCTCGGACCACAAAACCCCACATACCAATTTTGAATAGAATCGGACCATAATCACAAAACTCGTCTACCATTTCGGATCCGCCATCTTGAATTTTCAGTTTTGACAAAAGAATCATAATCTCGGACCACGAAAACCCTCAGATACCAATTTTGAAGCGAATCGGACCATAATCACAGAACTCGTACGCCACAAAACATACAAGTGAAGTGAAGCTAATATAAAGCGTGTAAAAACTAAACACACTGAAACGTTTCGCACAAGACACTTTTTATGGTTCTTTTCAATAACACCAATTCACAGTGGTGAATATAAATATATCCTCTAAATATTCAATTTCAATATTCACTGATTGCGCATGAGGAAGCATTTGATGTTTTGAATTTTGATTGTTTCAATTACATTAATCATAAGGTAGATATCGCAGGAATAGGTATTTGGAATATTTGAAAATTTATTTGAATAAAAAAAAAACAATCATTTAACTATTTTCTGGACTCGTTATTTATCATTTGATACAAGCTATATTTCCATGAAACAGTAAATTGACTTCGAGCAAAACAACTAGATGGCGCAACTACAATCCTCCTGAGATTTTGAGACGATCTGCTCTACATAGGCGTACCGACTGAGCTGGGAAAAGGTAATAAAAGAAAGGTAAATGGTATATTGAAAAAGGGTGAGAATGTCATAGCCGGAGTTTATTGTTGTGATGAGTATTTGAAAAGCACATAAAAAAATATAATAATAATTATACATAAAACAAAATAATACAAATCATCATCATCTCAACAATATATATATATATATATATATATATAATATTTCTCTTTTTTTCTGGTCAAGCTGAGAAGCAGTTAACACTGACGCTTCGCCAATTCATCGTCAAGTAATGTTTATTGATGAATAAAGACGCTTTATTATTATTATTGCAAATCATTTTGAACTCATAGGATTCGTATAAATATGGAATAAGATATTTGAAAAACATATCAGCTATGGAGGGCACACTCCTGACGGTATTATGATGGTCGAAAACAAAGATTACTAGGGAATGTAGGAAATTATATTATTCCAATATTAAATTAGATTAATCCTGGTATTCTCAGACTATTTTCAACATCGAGTGGTTCAAGTACATCTAATTCGAGAGAAAACACAAGAAAGAAAAATTGGCACCAGTTGAAGAAAAGCTTGGAAAAATCAAAGAGGCGGAAACATGAGACTTTGATCGATGATTCTCGCAAGGAATCAGATAAAGAAAAAATTCAAAAGAATATTCTGCTTGTTAAAAAGCATGTAGTTCAATTTTGGGAAAGGATGGAAACATTCGTTTTTGTCCAGGAAAGATAGATAACACTATAACATTGAAAAAACAGTAAAGATATCGGAACCATACATGTTATTTTGTCCACAGTTCAAAATTTCTTATTCTACATTTTCTAAACTGCACCCACTTTGGGTATTACAACCAACTGTTCAAAACAGGAATACATACTTATGTTCCAGATGTGCAAAC
Organism: Gonioctena quinquepunctata; assembly: GCA_018342105.1. Lineage (NCBI taxonomy): Eukaryota > Metazoa > Arthropoda > Insecta > Coleoptera > Chrysomelidae > Gonioctena > Gonioctena quinquepunctata. The sequence continues at coordinate 56,685 of JAFIRS010005012.1, forward strand.
ATGTACGCACCCTATAACGCCGTCAAATATTAGGAACTTTGCTCCCAGGAGGAGTGTCGGAGTCCCGGATTTTGAATAGATAAAGGGTAATGAACAAAAGATCTTATAGGTCGAGGTACTGGAAGTCTGCAGAGCCCTAGCGACCCCCGTGACGTTCTGAAAATAATTGTCAGCCTGAACTAATGCAGAGTAAAAAAAAAATTGGACCTCCGAAAGACCATTTCCTTGCATACCAGTCCAATATCATAATTCTATAAATCGCCATGAAGCTATAACTTGGCACTCCAAACCACAGTAGATTTGTATTGCCTCCCAAAGAGAAATGTTAAAAATATGTATTTTCAATTGCACCAATTATATGAAAGCTATCAAGTAGTAGATATAGATCATTTAGATTTGCATTGTTTATAGCAAGAAATTTACTTTTTTTAGGGAGTTCCATTGCGGATCATCAATGGTTTTCTGTACATTGATGTGTCAGTCAGTCAGGTCATTAGTCAGTCAATCAGATAGTCAAGACATCGCCCTTATAGGTAAAGATTAACAAATCCATTAAGAATTCGTATTGTGCATATTATATGTGAAACTTTTTTTTATTTGAAATCAAGTTTTTTTATCTCTAATTATCATCAGTTTTAATTAGAATCATGCAGTAATTATAGTGTGTGCGGTTAATTCATGCAATTGTATGCCATTATTTATAAATATGAACAACGCTAATAATGTGAACTTGTTAATCCTATTATTATGGAATGTTTTCGTTTATTAAATGGAATAATTGGGTAAATAATACATTTCAGAAAAATAACAACACGCAGTGAAATACTCTGACGCGTTAAAATAATCAACAATGAATAAAAGTGGATATATTTTCTCATTATATTCTTCATAGAATTTGAATACATGAGTAGATAAAAAAGGAAAACATTCTCAGGTAAATAGTAAAGGGAAATATTTTCCTGCAAATTGAAAATGGAGTAATTTTTGTGAATATCTAACAGATCAACTACTTCCCCGGCTACAGCCATTGAACTATATCTGATAAATATTGTGAAAGAATCCTAACTCAAAAGAAAAAATATGGAGGTGATAATATGCATTTTCATTCAGAGAGTTATTTTATTTTCTATTCCTGTCTGAATTGAGGACTCATATAGAAGAATCATTTATAACATTGATGTAGGAGTGGCATCGCATTCGCGAGGTCTTCAATACATATCTGCATTGATAGGTAACACATATTGGACAAGGTTTAAAACGCAGTTCATCGGTTTTTAGTGAAGAATATTGTTCTCCTGGATTTTAAACATTTTCCGGGCACTTGTCAAAAACGTTTAACACTATCAGCTATTTGAGGTGTGCAAAATGTGAAAATCAGTCAATTGAGTCTTGCAGTTTTTTAAAATAGCGATTGGTTCTGCTTAGTTCCATCGTAATAGGTAAAATTCTAGTTACACATTGAACAAATTTGGAATGGGAAATTGATTACACTATCGACCATGTGCCGGGAAGTTTCCGGCAATAATTCAAATAAATATTTACCAACTCTGGATATTCATAGGACATCTTCGTGCCGAAATGCGTGTATTTTGTACGGCGGCGGTGTAGCTATATTTCTGAGAGTCGGATTAAACTTTAAAGTATAGTATAGGATCCCGATATGAAACGACCTTCACCGAGATGTTTATTTGATGAAACGTATTTTATATTTAATTTAATATGTCAATAATATATTGCATATGGGTTGTCTAACAAATTTCAGTCCAGGATATGATTAATTATTGAAAAAAAAATTTGTTTAAACATTTCACCGGTTTGATTATTAGACAAATTATATATCAATCGAAAGTATGAAGCCCATGGAATATGCAAACGTTAGGTTGCCTATTCTTTTCCGGTCACAACTCTCGGGTAGCCAGGTATAAACAGGTAAATCGATACTAGCATTTTGCACCAGTCTGATTATTGAATCAAAATTAAATGAAAATAAAGATTATTTCATTAAGAACGGGGTGATATAGGGTTGCCTGCAAAAAATCAGTCCCGAATTCCGGTTGTCGAATTTTGAAAAGTGAAATATTGCTGCGAGTGAATATGTGCGACTGAGAGGTCCCAACCAACCATCCCATGCGATAGAAGAGGACACAGCATAGCAGCTGTTTGAAGTCCGTCCATTTAAAGAAAGAGAGTGCGCATGCTATTTGTTCTTGAAAATGAAAAAGATAGCGATAGACTCGTATATGCTGTGCATCATTTTGGAGTTGTTTATTATTAAAATAGAGGAATAGTTATTTAAGTTTTTTTTATCAATTAATTATTGATGTCTGTATATATTTTATGTGACACTAAAGTATATATACATCTTTAGTAAAAAAGAAGGTTATAGTAATACATATATAATACTTATCTTGCAAATTTTATCTTCATTATTGGAAGACAAAATTAAAAACAACATTAAAAAAACTTCTGTTTATTGTAAAAAATTATAAATACATTTTTTTTTTCAATTTTTTAAAATTATTCAGGTTCCGAGTCATCGGACATATAACTATGATCTCCAACTTCTGAACCTTCTTCGTCATCACTCTCCGTTTCAGTTCTTTCGACAATGTCTTCTATCTTTAAAGTTGTATGATCCCCAATGAATCCTACTGGTTTTTAATATACATCTAAGAACCAACCGCAGTTCTCAGGCTGAAGTTTCAGGCATAATGGATCCGTTGCATCATTCTTCAAGTAAAAATTGATGAAAAAAAATATAATTGAAAATAAAAGTTAAATTAACAGATGTTTATGTAATTTTTTTAAAAAAGCTTAAAAAAACATAAATATTTTATTACCATGTCAAAGTCCCCAGAAGATTGAGACAGGTCTTCAACATTACTCTTCTCATCCTCAGCAACTGTAGCACAGGAATCGACACTAGGACTCAACTGTTTTGATTCTTCTTCAGTAGTAGATGCATTGGTATGCTACTAAAAAAAAACGATTTTTGCGATTAAATAAAAATGTTTGATATATAAATTTTATAAACTTTTTGATTCGAATAGTCGATTGAAAATATCCTTAATTACGTTACGAAAAAACGGAAATCAGATAATTTTCTTGTTTAATTTATGAACAACCGTTTTTTAAGTTGATTACAAAAAAAATTATATATGTCGAAAATAAACAAAACCATAGGTGAATGTTACTAACAATTATTTCAACATGAAAAAAATATAGAAGTTGTATTAGCTAAGATAATTTCAAAGATTCAATTATTATGTACTTACTGTATATTCAGCACAAAAATTATCACATTCTTCGTTATATTTTTTATTCAAAACCGTAACTTTTTCATAACCGGTGGTATGATAACCACAAATTCAAGTGACGCGCTGGGTAGCTCAACAACATTGTATTTAAAGTTTTTTCTTTTACGAGAAGCCAACTTTAATACACAGTTTTTAAAAGTTTCATCATTAAAATCAATTACATCATCATCCGAATCACACAAAAAACACTTTTTGCCATTTTTTTCAACAATAAATAGTAGCACGTTTTTTCAATTGTAACTATAGCGACAATCTACTCCAAAATGATGCACAGCATATACGAGTCTATCGCTATCCTTTTCATTTTCAAGAACAAATAGCATGCGCACTCTCTTTCTTTAAATGGACGGACTTCAAACAGCTGCTATGCTGTGTCCTCTTCTATCGCATGGGATGGTTGGTTGGGACCTCTCAGTCGCACATATTCACTCGCAGCAATATTTCACTTTTCAAAATTCGACAACCGGAATTCGGGACTGATTTTTCGTAGGCAACTCTATACCATCGTGTTCATAATGAAATAATCTTCATTTTCATTTAACTTTAATTCAATAATCAGGCCGGTGCAAAATGCTAGTATCGATTCACCTGTTTATACCTGGCTACCGGAAAAGAATAGGCAACCTAACGTTTGCATATTCTATGTGCTTCATACTTTCGATTGGTAAAGAATTTGTCTGATAATCAAACCGGTGAAATGTTTAACAAAAATTTTTTTTTTAAATAATAATTAATCATATCCTGGACTGAAATTTGTTAGGCAACCCATATGCAATATATTTATTGACATATTAAATTAAATATAAAATACGTTTCATCAAATAAACATCTCGGTGAAGGTCGTCTTACATCGGGATCTTAGACTAGTACTCAATATGGACAATTATAACAATGAAACTGACTCTGAATTTTGTGCAGTTGAATTACTAGACAAAAAAATTATAATCATTACACTGTACAGACCACCTCTGGGAAACAAAGACATATTTCTCTCTAACCTAGATCATCTGTTGCACGACTTGTCATCAACTGACAAAAAAGTCGTAATTTTGGGTGACTTCAACATAAATTTCAAGAATAATAACAGAGGCTTACAAGAGTTACGTAGTCTTTTGAATTCTTTTGGGATGGCAATAACCATTACTGAACCTACCAGAATCACGTCTCACTCCTCAAACTGTATTGACAATGTTCTTACAAATATATATCCACAATTATATGAATCTGGTGTCATAGAACCCTGTTTGTAGGACCATTCGGGTCAATATTCTGTGCACTACAGGACACAATCAGAAACTCCCCGTATTGCATATCAGCGATGTGTAACACACAAAGGACTCACAAAACTGAGAAATAACCTGGCAAATTTTAATTGGAATATTTTCTATGAGAACCGTGATGTCAATTACTTGGCAACTCTGCTCATTGATGTCTACACAAAAAACGTAAATAACTTCTTTCCACTTAAAAAATGCTCCGAAAATGAAAAATCTCCGGTAACTTGGTATAACGACTCCCTCAGGAATATGAGAGGGAAGCTTACTGTGGTAAAATATATTTGCAATATTGATAATAATGAAGATGATTGGAATACCTACAAAAATCTTAAGACTATATATAAAAAACAGTTGAAGCAGGCAAAAAAAGCAGCTAATGAAAAGTACATCGTTTCCTCTGATGATAAATCCAAAGCTTGTTGGCGGATTGTCAATTATGAGAGGAATAAAAATAAACAAAATCAACCTATTGACGATATAACCCCAGATGAGTTCAATAACTTTTTCGTAGAAATTGCGGAAAATATTATCGCTTTCCTTCCAGAAATAACAAACACAGAATTGTTGGATTTCAAAAGGTTTCCAACTCCTAACAAATCATTCTTTTTCGCACCAGTAACTCCTGAGGAAGTTCTTGACACCGTTAAATCCTTGAAAAACTCAAATTGCATGGATGTGTATAGTTTGAACAGTAAGATCGTGAAAGATACTATTGACATTATTTTGCTACCTTTAACCGAATTCATTAATTTGATCTTTTCGACAGGTGTTTTTCCCGATGTATTGAAATACACCAAAGTTATACCTCTTCATAAAAAAGGTGATAAAACATTGGTGGACAACTATAGACCAATACCTATAATTTGCATTTTTTCCAAAATTCTGGAAAAATTGATTAAGACAAGACTGGCTAATTACTTCGAATTAAATGGATTTTTCCATAAATCACAATAAAGTTTTCGGAAAGACTGTTCAACATCTCGAGCAGTGATGAAGGTTGTGGGTGACATTGTCGAGGCAATGGAGGGGGGCCATCACACATCTGTGTTGTTGTGCGACCTGTCCAAAGCTTTCGACTGTGTCTCTCATGACATTCTTCTTGAAAAGTTGAATTATTATGGAGTAAGGGGGGTATCCCTAAATCTCATAGATTCATATCTGAAAAATCGTTCTCAAGCTGTAGAAGTAAAAAATGAAAAATATTTTTCATGGCGTACCACAAGGTTCAGTACTTGGTCCTCTACTCTTTATAATATATATAAACGATCTACACCAATTCCTATTGCCCAGTAAGTGTACTCTTTTTGCTGACAATACAACGTTGATTCGTTCTCACAATGACCTTGTACAATTAGAAACTCTATCGCTAGATATTCAAGAAAAAGCAAAGCACTGGTACCAAGTTAACAAATTACAGCTAAATGATAATAAAACCCAAAATATAACTTTTTCGACAAACTCTTCCGAAAACAAATCCGTTAAGCTTCTGGGTTTGACAATCGATGACAGACTAAACTGGAATCATCATATCGAGCAACTGAAGCAAAAACTTTCGAGCACTTTGTTCCTACTACGTCAGCTCAAATCTTACGTCAATACTGAAACTCTGAAAAGTGCGTATTTTGCAATATTTCATGTACATATAACATATAGCGTTGTCATTTGGGGCGACTCCTCTAAATCTGTAGAAATTTTTCGACAACAAAAAAAAGCTCTGAGAATTTTGGCAAACTGTGGTTTCAGAGAACACTGTCGCCCTCTCTTTGTTAAATTCAGAATACTACCGCTTCCGTCAATATATATCGGACATTCTCTGAGAGAAATACATAAACAATCAAGTAGGTTGATTAGACAATCTCAAATTCATAGCCACAGTACAAGACAAGCAGATTTCATTAGGTTACCAAAGTACCGGCTTTCTGTTTCCCAGAAGAATTCTTCGGACTACAATCTTTATAATATGTTACCAACGGAAATAAAGACTCTAAATTCACTTTTATTCAAGAAAAAAATTAAAAAATTTCTTCTGGAACATTGTTTTTATTCGGTTTCTGAGTTTACTGAACATGTCAGGCGTTTTCCTATGCAATTTTGAACATGCTAGCCATGCTTGTTGCAAAATTCTTCTGTTAAATGTGTGCAAAACCATAAATGTCTAATTCTATATTCATATTATATTTCTAAGTATGTATATCTATGTTCCGTAAAATGATGACTGTGTATATGTGTGTGTATGTTATATAAGTTTTAGAAATAGACACAGCTTCAACTATGCTATTGTATTCAGTGTCTGTGTAGTTTGTTCTGACTCATGTGTCAGATTTCATCCGTGTATTTTTATCTTTATTTCAAGGAATCTCTATTTAGGGCCGATTTCATAATGAAATGCTAATAGCTCCTTTTGTAAAATGATCCTTTTATTTAAAGTGTCATTTAAATGCAGTATGAAGTAATGGTGATTTCATAATCATATGATGATGGAATTTTAACTAAATGTCCATTTGACGAAAATTAGCAATGTTGGTATACCTGAAACAGGTACAATTGCATCAGTTACTGGGATACTAGACACCCTAGGCAGGATTAAAAATATTATCTATGGGGTTTTTTTGGGGTGGTTTTGGTTTTCCTGCTAGGTTATTCTTATTCTCATGTTATTCTTGTGTTGTAGTGAGTTGGGAGTGGATGTGCTTTGTTTGAATAGGTGTTTATTAAGTATAATGGAAGGTAAAATCTTAAAACGAGTAAAACGATCTTCAAATTTTACGAAAGAGGAAGAAATGCTCCTTGTTGAGGAAGTGGAGAAGTTCAAAAATATCATTGAATGCAAGACCAGTGATAAAGTCTCTAATAGCAATAAGGTTTGTTACTATTTGATCAACATTTTATGTATTTAATAATGTCCAAACTTTTTTTTTAAGATTGAAGCTTTGAATAAAGTGACTTTCCAATTGAATGCCAAAGGACCAATCCAACAGGCAAGATCCATGGAACAATTGAAAGCCAAATATGAAAATTTAAAAACCAAGGCAAGGAAATGTGCAGCTGAAAATAGAGGCTATTATCGAGGAACAGGAGGTGGACCAACAAATGAGCCTGATTGGGATCCTGTGGTTGAAGCAGTTCTGAGAGTCATAAATGAAAAAACTGTCATTGGTTTTCATAATCCTAATGATTCTGATGCTGTCTACAACCCAGTTGAGGGGATAAATATGGAGAATATTGAAGTTATAAATCAGGACCAGTAAAATCGGCAACTGCCTTCTGCATACAACCCAGTGCATAAAATCTCAATGTAAGTAGGACTTGGTTCATTGGTTTAATACTTCCACCCCTATAAAAAATTATATTAATAAAATCATGACAATTACTACAATATGCTAACGCCTACCTGTTAGTTGGTGTCTCTATTAGCAACTAGAACTAGATGAAGCCGTTCTCTATATACTTTCCTACGTCTCACAAAAACATAATCGTCGTCAGGATCACTCGAACTAGAACTAGATGAAGCCTGATGGTCCATAATGATAAAATAAAAAATGTATGAGTCTCAAAATCAACACACTTAACAAAATGCCTCAAAATTCAAAATGATACTTGTTTTGAGGTTAGGAAGGTTGACATTTGACATTTCTTAAAGAGGCCTTTAAGCCATTAAATACGCAACATTCGGTATTTAACTAAAGTATCATTTAAAGGCACCTTTATCTTTAAAATTGTATTATGAAATCGTTGCGAAACATAAAGTGTCCTTTATCATTTAAAGGAGTATTTAATTTCATTATGAAATCGGCCCTTATTTTTATTTCATCACTTAGAGAATTTCTGCGATTTTAATTATGTTGTACCTTCTTATGACTTATGCTATACACTATAGTGTCTGTTGCATCAATAAATTACTTACTTACTCACTTACTTTGTTAATCTGAAATTATTATTGTTTTCTCCATTAAAGTAGATAAGAATAACAAATAGCATTAGCGGCAAAATTTCGCTAAAAAATTAAAATAGAAGTTGCTTAACTTGGAGTTCAATTGTATCTTTAATTTCTTCCTCTTCTCTTCTACCTCTTTCAGTGGTGAAACGTAACAGTTCCCATCCGGGGCTATCTCTGAACTACGTTAAGCGAACGACTTCTAAATTAATAACGTTAATTCACAAAGAGTATTAAAAAGTCGTTACAAAACAACGTAATTTAATTAAATAATAATGATACAGCATTTATAGGATACACGGCAGCATTCCATCAAAGGCCTCTTTTTTACGCGCCGTCTCTGCTTCTGTCACTCTTCTGTTGCATTCGTTGCAACTTATTAAAACAGGTAGAATAACTGGGATGTCCGTCCTGCGGAGACAAGGTCTCTGCAGGAATTCATATTTTTGTTTTCTTTAGATTTCATTCTGGATCACTTTTGTAGATATCTGCGGAGATTATTCATATATATATATATATATATATATATATATATATATAAATATATATATATATATATTTATATATATATATATATATATATATATATATATACAGAGTGGCCACTTTTTTAATGGGATTGTATTGGTAACTTTTTAACCATAAGAGTTAGAAGGTCGGTCAGATGGAGAAAAAGTTGCATTCATAGAAGCATTGTCAAGCAGTTCAAACAAATCGAGATTATCAGGGCCGGTTATTGAGATATCATAAGAAAAGTAAATTCTGTCATTTTGATTTTTTTTTTTTCTCACTTTATTTCGAATATTATCAGAAAATGTCACGAACGTTTTTCATTCGACAGTAAATTATCCTCATTTTGACATGATCAGATTTTGTATCCAACGTTTCGTACGCTCTGGGCCACCATCAACCTAATTTTTTTCAATACGGACCTGCATATTTTATGAAACTTTTCGAAATAACTTTTAACGCTTAATTCAAGAATATATCATACAATGTCATTCAAAGTTGATTTTCAGGTGATTTTGACCCTTATCCAAATTTCTTTGGGTCGGATCTGTATTACATTTAGGCACCTTTAGTTTAATTAACAACCTGCAATACATTTCGATGAGAAAATCAACTTACTCATTTCCAACTGAATGGAACGTAACGGAATCAAAGCAAGAAACAAGTAATAATTATTTACAAATTTCAAGTGGTGAAAAACCTAATTCATAATAATCAAACGAAACTATCATTTAATGAAAGAAAAATCAAATGATCATTCGAAAGTAAATGATGAACATTAATGAAGTAAGTGTTCGAAATGTCCACCATTTTGTAAAATGCACTTTGCGGTTCTGGAACCCATACTTCTTATACATTTGCTTATTTCGTCTCCTTGAATACCTTCCAATACATTCTCAATCTTCTCGCGAGGAATCATTATTCTTGGATTTGTCATTTGTTCCGTTGAAACAAATTACAGAATCGAACTTTATTTTGAGATCATTACGATATTATTTTTGCAAGGCTCGGTATTCAAATTTAAAATCATTGTATTCGCGTCTCTTGACTATTTTATTAACAGCAGTTTTTGATAAATTGCATTCACTGGCCACAGTTCTTGATTTTTTTTCTGGGTTCAATTGAATTTGGGTCAGAACATTGATATCGTTGATAGACTTGTTTTTTCTTACATACACACAACTCTAGGTTTATTGCATGTATTATTTTCAAGTAGTAGGCCGTGGATAAAAAATAACATAACAAGAAATGTCATATTATTTGTAACTTCGTTTATTATTGTGTCACAAGAACTTGTCATTAAATACTTTTCTGAGCAATTTTAATTCAACTCATTCGATATGGTAAGATACACAAATGAAGAGAAGAGAGATATGTACGAAGTGTACATAAAACTAGATAGAAATTCGTTCAAAGCACAACGAAGGTATGGTGAATTATATCCTGAAAAAACAACACCAAATATTAAAATGTTTCGACGTTTATCTACAACGTTACTTGCACATAATTCATTCATCAAACCTAGAGGTCCTTATGTACGACGAAACGAGCCTATCAATGTTCTGGCCCAAATTCGAATGAATCCAGGAATAGGATCGAGAACTATGGCCAGTGAATGCAATTTATCAAAAAGTGCTGTTAATAAAATAGTCAAGAGACACGGATACCATGACTATAAATACCAAGCCGTGCAAAAACTATATCGCAATGATCCTGAGAGAAGGTTGCAATTCTGTAATTGGTTTCAACGGAAGGTGCGGAATAACAACAATTTTGCGCACAATATCATTTGGGGAGACGAAACGACATTCACAAATTCTGGCATGTTCAATCGAAGGAACAAACATTTTTATGCCACAGAAAATCCTCACTTAATTCATGAAGTTAGACATCAATATTGTAACGAACCTAGGCCGGACCTGTCGCCTCGCGTGTTGCCGTCGACAGCGATGAGATCATCCCCGGAGATGTTCGAGAACAGTCCAGTCGTTCTGCCGCGAAAAACAACGGTCAATATTGGAAGCAATTGGAACATGCGGGACGCCAACTGGAAGAATTCGAAACATCGAGAATGCTGTATCGGAGATAAATAGGCAAACCTCAAGATGGCACAAACAGTCTGAACGAGCCCATACAATCGAGCTATACAGTGGCGTAGTAATATAAATTAAGTTGTAGAATAAGTGTGAAATAAATTAGTATAAACCAAGTTAAGTTTATTTACGTTACAATTGGTGTCGGAAGTGAGATTTTGAAAATAAACAAGGATCGTGGTGGATAGTCAGAAAAATAAATTGATAGACCTTTTGTACGCCCAAAATAGACAGTGGCCCGGTTTTCGCGAAGTGGACAATTGTGCGTGGGAATATAAACTGATACACTGTTCGCGTGAAACAGAAAA
>JAFIRS010005013.1:0-68116 GCA_018342105.1 Gonioctena quinquepunctata
TTTTAAAATTGATTTTCCCCCCGCTTATTTCAAACAACTTCGAAACCATGATGCCAATAGTTGCCAGTGCCAATTTTTGAAATTTTAACTGTTTTGATACGTTTTCAAAAGGTTCTAGGATCTCCGGAGGATGCTTGCGAAGCGTTTATTGATTTTTTTTCAATAAATTTTTAACCAAAGGGGATATGTTGAAGGACCCCGCCCATGATTCGATGATTTCTGAATTTCACATTTTTTTTCCATCCAGAAATAACTTTAAATGTGTGTAAATAATAAAATTTACTTACCTGGCCCACCATACTTTCAGTACTAATGGGCTATTAACAAATTATAAAAGGTCTATTTATTTTAAAAATAAATTACCTACGATTTGGAAAACAAGACTGTTTTGAGAACGACCGTTTTCCAAACGAAAAAAAAGGGGGAAAGTTAAACATTAAGTCATTCCCCCTAATATTCCGTTGTGTCAGTTGTGTCTATTTTAAAGTGTCTTTTCGTTTTTTTGTGTCGAAAAAAATGTGGGTCCATGGCTCATCCTGAAAAGTAGTGGTCAGTACCATAGTCGACAAATGTTACATCGAAAAACAAATTATATTAAATGTTTATATCTTCTGAACGGGAATGTCCAAGACCCAAAAAACCAAAAAAAACCCTTACCCAAGGGGTTAAAAAAGGAACCCCTTTTTAAAAAAGGAAAAAAACAAAAGGCCTCTTCGAGGAAACGATGGGAGTAAAATTTCCCCAAAGAAAAGTTTTTTTATAAATTTTGGATGACGACAGTGAAAGTGAAACTGATCTTCGTGAGAAATTTTTGTTTATAAATACCATTTATCGAGAAACTAAATTTTTTTATAAATAAAAGTTTGACTTTTTTTTCATTAATTAGGTATATCATATATTACTTTTTATCTCTATATATATATATATATATATATAAAAAACAATTGCTGTGTTGTCCGCTTAAACTCAAAACGGCTTGACGATTTGAATAATTTCTTTTGTTTCGTTTTTTAATACAGTAGTGGTTTAAAAAAAAAAGGAAACCCAAAAGGAACCTGAAAAAAAGAAAACGGGCCTATCGTCTAAGGATGTGTTTCAATACAACATTTCTTTTTCCGTGGGGTTTTTATTACATTTCAAATAGTTTTTAAACGTTGTGGGTGTTAAGAAAAGTCTTGGGGAAAGGAATGTATGTACACTTTGGGATGGTTTGTCATTTATTTTGATCTGTCAGTCTCTACATGATGAGTCGAATAAGACCGAAAAACTCCGATTAGTTTCCCCACCCATTTCGAGGTGAAAAGTTGCTATCAAGGTATGTCGAAAAAATGTTTCCCCCGAGATACAGGGTGTCAAAAGTATGAAAAATTAAATTTGATGGTTTAGATTCAATTTTTTTTTTTTTTTTAGACAAAATTTTTTTGTTTTTTTTTTTGTGATACAGCATTCAAAAATCTACAACCCAAAATTTCATTAGATCAACACCTTTTTTTTTGGGAAAAAATAAAAAATTCATATTACTCAATTTTTCCCCCTTCACGATCAACCCTATTTTTTTTTTTTAAACAGGAAAAGGGAATAACGGGAAAAACAGGATAAGGGGAAAAGGGGAAAAAAAGGGAAAACGGAATAACGGGAAAATAAAACGGATAACAGGAAAGGATAAGGGGAATAACGGGATAACAAAAACCGGAAACAGGATGACAGGAAAAGGGGAAAAGGGGGATAACGGGATGAAGGAAAAGGGAAAAAAGGAAAAGGGGAAAAAGGGAAAAAAGGGGATAACAGGAAAGGGGATAAAGGAAGGGGATAAGGGGAATAAGGGGATAACGGGAATAAGGGGATAAGGGGGTAAAGAAAAAATGGGGTAACGGGAAAAAGGGGGATAAGGGGAAAATTTTCGAAAAAACATTTTGGGGAACATAAAAATTTTGGGAAGACAACGTCCGTCGGGTCCGCTATTTAAAAATATATAATATAATTATATATATATATATATATAAAATAAACAATTTCAATTATATTCTGATTTTTCAAAAATTTATCTTAACCCAAATAATTATACCTAATATAAAAAAAAAATTTAATGGCAGGGAGGTACAACTCTGCGAGAATCCACCGCCAGCTGATAACTCAATGGTTGGGATTTACGACCTTCTTTGATTTCTGGTCGCACTTTAGCATGCGATACTGGTCGTTCGGCCATGTTCGGGAAATTAGCATTAGCAGCTTTGGCAGCGGCCAAGATATACACTAGAAAGGATAGTGGATTTTATCTTCCCCCCCCCTTCCCCCCCCTTTTCCCCGACAACAGCGTGACATCATCGAGGCAACCCCTGGTTGGTTTGCCATAAGAGCCTATGCATTTTCAAGATTTTTAAAACCTTTAATCTATGTATTTTAACTTAAACCTGTTTATTTTTTTGGTGTTTCTTTTTGGTGTTTCTGGTTGGTGTGTCAGTTCACTTTAGCTCCATTAAATTTTAGAACTCGAGGTGGCCACGTTTTCTGTGGATAACCCATAAATTGAACTGATGGTAAGTTTGTTGTTTTGATTTATTGAGAATATTTGTGGAGAATAAATAGGAATTAAGAGTTGTCCCGATATTTTTATGAGTTGAAAATTTGGGTGAAGTTTTGAGAGCTTGTTAATGGTTCTTACAAGAAACTAATACGGGTTCCAGGCATGATCTGAAGTAAAAACAGCTTGAACTAACCCTGCCTAAGGAATTATATCAACCCTACAGCATTTTTCGAGAGTTATAATGCAAATATTTTCAATAAATCGAAAACAGTTAAAAAATAAGTGTCCCATCACGAAGTGGGCTTCAACACGCCCTTAACAGTTTAATTTTCACTTACGACAAACTATAGATGCTTGTGGCTCAGTGCAACAGCAAGTTGGTCCTAGCTGCAGATTCACTTGACAGGAAAATCATCCCGTATATGGAGAAAAATAAAATAAAATAAACCCGGACAAAACCGAAGTTATTAATTTCACAAGAAAATTCGTAAACACCAAGATATTTAACAAAACAAAATTAAAAATAATACTACAGAAGAATCGAGCCCCGTGAGTTACCTGGGAGTGCAACTGGACAAGCGTTTAACATTGCATAAACACGTCAACCTGGCCATACAGAGAACCCTCAGCGGCAGTAAAAAGTAATTACCTCTAATAGCGAGAAACTCGAAAATGTCAACCAGCAATAAACTGTTAATTTACAAAACCGTAATAAGGCCAGTAATGTTATACGCTTGTTCGGTAGTTCTGCAGCCTGCCCAAACAACCCTGTTGAAATTGGACAGGATGCAGAGCAAGGTAATCGTATAGTCACCAACAAGCAATAGATACATTCGGCTGGATGAGCTTCGGAGCTGGCAGGCGTGCTCTATACAAGACTATATTAAACAAATATCTTATAAATTTTATAAATATTTTATCCCAAAAGTCCATTGACACGAGACATTACCGGCATTAGAGCTTCACTCACAACCAGCCCGCAAGTACGGAGGGCTGATTTACCAAAACACAGATCTGTTTCATGAAAGATAGCAATACTAACTTGAGCGTATAGTTGCACATTATGGGTGCCATCACTTAATTACAGCGGCCGCAGGCTAACGCAAATTACTCTCTACCTCGGTTTTTTGCCTACCCACTTTTTTCCGGGGAAACATAACTAAATAGTAACGCTCCAAACTTTATTTTCACAATTATCTACCTCAATACCTTCACGGTCCAGTTCCCGTATAAGCGTTCAACGCAGGAAATAGGAACATAGCTTAGATTTTAGAAAGCATTTCACTTAAATATAGGGCAAAGTTAGCTAAGACCAGCGCGACGTCCCCCCTACTGCCCCTGTTCTGGGCGTACGAGACGTTTGAGGTTGGTGTAACCGTCAACTTAAATTGCACCACAAATTTCTCGACTTATTTCCATATCACAAATCCCTCGCCGCCCACTAGACCTCTAGGACGACAAATTTGTGATATAAAGAAATGTATATATGTAAATGAAATGTAGATGTCCCGTACTAGTAACAGTTTAATAAATTATTTGAAGAAGATTTGAAGAAGAAGAAGCGTTGGTCTTAGGTCAACTGTTTCCACCGGCTCGGGTTCGAATCCCGCAGCTGGTGAAAAATTTTTCAAGGTCCCAAGAGTGGTTTCGGATCCCACTATAAGGTAAGGTCCCCGTGATTTTAACTCGTACAAGTTTTCATTAACTTCTGAGGGTTGTTCAAACAACTAAGAAAGCGGTAAAAACAATTTTACAATTATTTTTTTATGGCACTAGAAAACCATTGAAATGAAAGTCAAATGATTCAGCAAACATAAACACTAAAACGACAGAAAATGTTACTGACAGAAAGAAAACCGCTGTGAAAAAGAAAATTTACATTGGTACTATGACAGACGAACCATTAGAATCCCTGGTGACGTCAAATGACGATGCAAATCCCGCGTGTCAGCTGAAATTTGGCCAATGTACGAAATTGGAAATAGGCCATCCTTTTCATTGTGTTAATCGCTGAGCGTTCCAACTGAGATTTCAAATTAAGATTGTAGCGCTACCGGCGGTGGACAGATGAAGTACTTTCTACCACATTGATTTATAACCTTACTTTTTCTTCCATATCGATTTCATTGTTTACTTTTTTTATTTCGTGTTTAGAGTTCACAGGATGGAAAATAAATGGCAGGCTTAAGAACTGAACTAAGTATAGGGAGCATGTCGAAGAAATAAGTTTTACACAGCAGCCAGATATACCAAACAAGGTGGCAAGAGTTACATAACTGAGATCCAACTTTAATTTAGTCATTGTTAAAATTATTCTTTCTCTAATACCAAGTCTATGTGACCTTGTGTCATGCAGTACCTTTCTGGTCATCTCTTCCAAACAGTTCAGAATTTGGAAATTATTTATGCCTGTGAAACTTCTTTCTGAATTTAATGTTGTTAATGTTGTAATTTTGTTCATACTTACTTGAATTTCAAAGTCATGAACTAGCCTCTGTATTTTGTCAGTAGAACTGGCAATATTAGGAACAAACTTCACTACTCGTCTCTTCTTCACAAACAGATTTTTCTGCTTCTTGTATGTCGTTTACTCTGGCTCCTTTCCTTACTTGTCCCATTTGGCTACATTCCTCACTTGTTCTTTTAGACACCCTTTTCTGCACGTTTTGAATCTGATTTTTATTTAATGTTACAACAGAGGGCAAGCAGATTCTGAGGTTTAAGCGTTTTTTCAATACCGACCTCATCTTGTATTTTCACCATAAATAAATTATATTTGAGTAAATAAGAAAAAAAAACAACATACCTACCATTTTGTGGAAAATTTTAGTTTACACATGCATTGAATAGGGAAATTTCGCGTGTTTTCCTCCTAAACACGAATCCGGAAGGAAATGTGGCGGTCTCATACCGTTCCGGAGTTACAGCACTTTTAAATGAAATTTTAACCTCATTATCAAGCCCGTTTCCAAAAAAATCACTCAAAATGCCTTCTTTTTTAATAAATATAAACAATACATTCATTTTCGATATTTGATCAAATCGCGACGAAAACCCTCTTTCTTACAAAAGGGGAATAACTTCGTTTTTGACCAGCATTTGTCATTTGCCTCATTCTTCATATTGTAATAAAGAATCACCGCCAACTTTTCGAATTCAAACATGGCAATATTTTCCCCTTTCCCATTGAAATTGTTGGGTGATTCACTTATTGCCAACATGAAAAATGAGGAAAATGTTACAACGTCGTCAAAGGAACGAAAATTGTTCATGAAGCAACTTTGTGAAGGGGGATTTTTCGATAAAACGACGATATTTTGCAAAGTTGTGCCAAAAAATAAGTGATTTAGGTTTGTTTATGCTGGTAAAAAAGGAAAGATTTTGTAAAAATTAAATGCACTTCATAAAAACATTTTTCTCAGTGTTTTCAAAATGATTAGGAACATACCGTTTTTCAAAATGGCGCACAAAATCTCTTTTTAACCCAGCAAAAAACTTAAATCACATTTTTCAGTTTTCAATACCTTTTATCGAAAGATCCTCCTTCTTAACAGTCGATTCATTTTTACCAACATGAAAAAAAAAAAGGTAATAAATTCATCTGTCAAAGGAATTAGAATTGTTCATTTTTCAACTGTGTAAGGGGGGAGGATTTTTTTGATAAAAACACGTATTTGTGCAAAGGCCGAAAATAAGTGATTTAGGGTAGTTTATGCTGGTAAAAAAAAAGGAGGCATTTTTAGTGAGTTTTGTGCGTGAAAACGGTGCTTGAAATTTTTTCGAAAAAAACGATGTAACCTGAAACGGTATAGACCGCCGCATTTTTTCCGGGTTCAGTGTTCAGGAGGAAAACACGTAAGAAAAATGTTTTCCAATTCGAAGTGCATGTGTGAGTAACCAGATATTTACCAGCATTTTGAGGATTTTTGTGCGAGAAAAATGCTTGAGAATGAGGTTAGTTTCATTTTTAAAAGTACTGTAACGAACAACAAGTACAATATAACAAAAAAAAAATGATAAAAGAAGATCAAAAAAAATGGTTTAAAAAAGGCCTATTTAAAAAAAAAATGAAAAAGGGAAAGGTGTTTAAAAAACAATGTGGCAGAAACAGTTTACATTAGAGCCACCGGTGCGTATCCCTTTAATAATACCCCAACTCGGGGGATGATGAGGAAAATTTGGGATAATTGTCAATTGTCAATCGATTTTTTGGGGAAGAAACGAAAAAATTAGTTATTTGTCTTTTCTTCAAAATAATTCAAAATTCTTGTTTAAGAAAGGTTTGGTTTAAAATGGAAGGTGAAGGGAAATTCTTGCCAAATTACTGGAGTACTTAAAAAATTTTGTAGATATACGTATTTTATCTGATAGTTATCTTTTTATATGAATTTAGTTTGAAGAAAATAATATTGGTTTCGTGCACATTTGACAGATGGTCGACATTGGAGGTAAAACAACACATTTGCTTAGCTTGTTAAAGAACATTTTTTCGAAATTTTTACTGTTTTTATTGTATTTCTAGTGAAATATTGTGTCAATGGACCTGGTAAAATATTATTCGAGTTTAGATTATGTTCACCGAGAACGGTATGAAGAAAAAAAAGTTCTTGCATTTCACAACAGCACAATATGAAGGCATGATCATCTACGAATTAAACAATAAATATGTAATTCATCTACCAAATTCTTTTCGAAATCGGTAAAAAGTTCAACTCGCCAACATAAACAAATCGAAAAGGAGATTGTTTTACCTCCCAAAGACAACTATCAACATCTGTCGAATGTGCACGAAACCAATATAAACTATGACTCGACCTTCAATCACTTCTAACTATAATGTGCAATGCGCATGCGGTTGAATATTTCAACTTTTCACGCACTTCGAGTTCGTGAAAAGTTGTTCATCCGATTAAATCAACCGGGGTATAGGAACGACTTTCACGAGTTAATAAGGGGAATCCACCGAGTTTATGAACGGTTAGCATGAAAAGTTGAGTATTGAACGCGCCCGGCAGCGGCAGCCCTATCAACTTCACATTCCCATGTCACTGTCACCAGTGTCACCTGTTGTTTGTTTTATCGTTATGACGACATGGAGCATGGAGTTCCTTGTGTTATGGTTATGACGAATATGGCGCCGCCCAAAACAACAACAATTTAAAATTGTGTTGTAATTGTTGGTGATTTTTGTGGCGTGACATTACTTTAGGACAATACGACGATTATACCCGCTACCCTGGTCGTTATCCACCAAATCAACAAAACCCGTACAATGAACATGGGCCACATTTACCCTATAACCCCAATGAAAGAGAATATAGAACATATATATACAAAGGCAGGCGATATGGACAGAGCTTAAACACTAATTATTATAACCAAGGAAGTCCAGGAGACCCCAGAATTAGAGGGCAAGATGAACGATTCACATATGATAGGGTAATATCTTCAGAAATTTGAAATAAGTATTCATTGTTCCATAGGTTATTTTATTTGCTTCATGTACACAAAGTGTTGCCTTCATTTCAAAGCTTGATCAACACCAAACACCTTTTGATTAATTTAATGTCCACAAGTACTGTGTCCTATGAAGTGATAATGTACCATCTGAAATATATTTTGTAGGCTGGAAATGCAGAACCAATTTTACCTGGGATCCTAGGAGGTTGGAGAGAGGATCTGCAAGGAAAGAGGAGAGAGCAGACTAGGGAAAAGCCAAGGGATGTTTTTGTTGATACAACCCATGGTAGTGTGCAGGGATTTCAGGTGTATTTGTTTGACAATCCAGACCCTGATTCGCTCTACAGACCTGGGTCAGAATTTATAGAAAGGGAATTTGGGGTCACTTCAGTGTTTTTAGGAATACCTTATGCACAACCCCCTGTACAAGAGGGAAGATTCAAAGTAAGTTTGTTTCAAGAAATGGTGAAAACAATTTTATAGTCAGATATCATATCAACGACATTTGGGGAACTCTCACATGTGATTTGAAAACATAAAATAATTGGATTTGAGGGAAATTTTTAGTTCTCTTCTTTTCCACGTAGTAAAGAATTTAACGGGAATTAGGACCCGGAAGTAAAACTAATTTTTTATCACTGAATTAATTTATTTTTTTCAAAGTGAATTGACAAATTTATAGATTGAAACAAAGAATATTTATGACCCATGGATTCAACTAAAAAACTAGTGGACTAATCAACAGTTTTTTTATTGAGTCCATGAGCAGGAAAAACTTAGTTTTAAAGATGGGTCATAGATATGTTCTTTGTTTCAATCTATACATGAATATTGTCATTTCAACTTTGAAAAAGGAATAAATTAATTCCGAAACGTCAATGATAAAAAATTAGTTTTACTCCCTGGTCCTAATTCCTGTTAAATCCAACTATATTATTATTTTTATTATATGCTAGGGAAAATTCAAAGATGTGCATTACAATTAGAGAATTGAATTTTGAGTCTTGTTGTAAATGACATTTTTTGAGAATTCTTCATGAATTAAAACATAGTTCCTCCTCCATCCAATATATATATATATATATATATATATATATATATATATATATATATATATAACGACTTCGTTTATAATGACAGATCGGTTATAACAACCGAATGGCAAGGTCCCGGCCGAATCTATATAAACTAATAAGTACACATACCGCCTATAACGACATCGGATACAGCGACATATCGCTTAAAACGACGAAACTTTATCGATATTCATCGGCTATTCATCGGCTATAACGACCAACCGCTTACCTATTCCAGTAAAACAAAAACATTACTAACAATTTTCACCTTTATACTGTAACTAACCTACCCGGACCTGTCGCCTCACATGTTGCCGCCGACAGCTGGGAGATCATCCCCGGAGATATTCGAGAACCATCCAGTCCCTTCCACAGAATGCAACGGTCAATATTGGAAACAATTGGAACATGCCGCCGCAACTGGAAGAATTCAAACATCGAAATGCTGTATCGGAGATAAATAGACCGCCTCAAGAGGGAGAACACAGTCTGAACGAGCCCATACCATCAAAGCCATAGAGTGTAGTAATATAAATTAAGTTGTATATTTAAGTGATAAATAAATTAGTAAACCAAGTTAAGTTTATTTACGCTACAATTGGTGTCGGAAGTGAGATTTTGAAAATAAACAAGGATCGTGGAGTGGATAGTCAGAAAATAAATTGATAGACCTTTTTGTACTCCAAAATAGACAGTGGCCCGGCTTTCGCGGCGGACAATTGTGCTGGAATATAAATCGATACACTGTTCGCTGGAAACAGAAAATAGACAGTGGCCCGTTTCCGCGGGACACTGCTGGGAATATAAACTGATACACTCTTCGCTGAAACAGACAATAGACTGGTGGCCCGGGAAAAGAATTCGGCGAATTTTAACAAACTGATAAACTTTTTCGTGTGAAAAGACTGATACCTCCAAAGACAAAATGTTCAAGAAAAGTTTACTGGACCTTTAAGGTAGCGAATTGAAACAGGAATTGGGGGAAAGGGAACTGGAAACAACGGGTAAAAGCAAGTAACTCCAGGAAAGACTTGCAGAAGGACTTATACAAGAAGGTGAGGACTCTAAACATTTTTATTCGGTTCCGGAGGTGATTTAAGTTTGGTAATGAATAAACCCGAAGAAACCCACTAACCGTGAAAGAAGAACTGCAACAAAATTCTAGAAATCTGGAAGAGAAGCTTCCAGGAAAATTCTATAAATCTGAAGAGAAGCTTTCTAGAAATCTGGAAGAGAAGCTTCAAGAAAATTTAGAAATTGAAGAGAAGCTTCTAGAAAATTCAAGAAGCCTGGAAGAAAATGCTAGAAATCTGGAAGAGAAGCTTCAAGAAAACTGAAATTAGAAGAGAAGCTTCTAGAAAATTCAAGAAGCCTGGAAGAAAATGCTAGAAATCTGGGAAAAGAAGCTTGAAGAAAATTCTAGAAATCTGGAAGAGAAGCTTCTAGAAAATTCAAGAAGCCTGGAAGAGAAGTTCCCGGAAAACACAGAAGGTCTAAAAAAAGAATTGTGTGGTGTGGCTAATTTTCTAGAAGAAAGAATGGGAACCGTTGAGACAGAGATAGATAAAATTAGGGAGCAAAATGACACGGAGGTAGATAAAATCAAAGATGGGGTCGAGGCAGAAATGGACAAAATAAAGGAAACAATCAGTAAGCTTGGAAAACGAATTAATAAATGCCCTCCACAGAGATGGTTAACGAAAATGCAATGCTGGACTTGAGTTTGAACTTGGGTAAAGTTCAAGAGGGAATAAAAGATGTCAAGATCAATTCAGAAATAGGAAGCTTCCATGAAGTCCCCTCTTCAGTTCGACGGAAAAAAATCCATGGCAAATTACCGACGCAGTTTGAAGCAAAACGGCCAAAGCAAACGGATGGAATGCAGGGAAAGAGCTGTAGCACTGACACTTGCATTACGTGGAGAAGCCGCAAAATATTCTACAAACTCTCACCGCCAAGAACAGGAGGACTATGATCAGCTGATTAAACATCTTGAATTACGATATGGCCACTTCCATTTGGAACACGATACCACCCCAACTGAAAAATCGCTGCCAGAAATCGGGCTGAATCCTCCAAGAATTCAGCTGACATTGCACGCTTGGTTCGTCCCGCATATCCAGCCACACCGAAAATGTAATTGGAGCCATTTTGCGTTCAGGCATTCTTGGATGGACTCCGTGGACCAAGAAACAAGACAAACGCTGACACTAGCTCGTCCAACACATCTCTAGGACGACTGGCACGCGCTTTGGAATTCGAGGCAGCAAAACAATCTTGCAAAAGCCAGAGTAAAGTCCAATGATTGAGGAAGACTCCAGGAGCCTGCTAATTGGGAAGCTGCCATAAGGAAAGTGATTAAAGAAGTTTTGCCTGAGAAAAGACAGATAAGATGCTGAATTGAGTAAAATTGACATGTTGAAAGTAAATGTCCAACATCTCGAAAACACGACCGATGCAGGAAAACCAAAGAAGGTCGACGAGAAGGGCAATCGCCGGCCTGTGTCCAGCAAGCCCCGTTAACAACGCGATATGTCGCTATCCTGAAACGACAGAACAGAGGTGTTTTCGAGCGGTCTCATCAATAACGAGCCTTGCACAGCTGCTAGATACAGGTGCGACTAGGACAATTCCGACCTTCCTTTGCCAGAACACCGAACGAATTGAACCGACAACTTGAAGCTACGCACAGCAACGGGGGAGCCAGCTACTGTATATGGCGAAGCTAACATTGAAATAATTTTGGGCAGCACTAAAGGAAACATCAGGCACTCGTAGCGATTAATCAAGACGATGCAATCATCGAATGGACATCATGAATCCAGAGGGTTTGAATTGATTTCAAAGACGGCCCCACGTGTCAACGGAGAAGAGTTTGGTACTCTGGAGAAGTGAAGAGTTGATCCGCGGTGCTGTTGGCTGAAGATATAAGCTGCATCCGAGAGGGCTGAAACCATCCTGAGGCTGCCTGGACGGGAGTGCGAAGCAGTGGAGACGGATGATGTTCGAGCCCAAACTTCATGATGAGAAATTGACGAGGGATTGCCCTAGGGAAAACCCTGTTACGCGCTGAAAATTTGTACCGTAAGGGTCATGAATGTCAATTACTTTCCAGTGACCTTAAAGAAAGGAACAATTTTAGGGCACTGCTGCCAGTTTCATCTGTGATCCGGGGCGATTCGAGGTACATTAGCCAACCCAACAACTTGCCCACAGAACTAGAAAATTAGTTGCCATCTCTTCCAAAGACATAAACCAGCTCAACAGCCCAAACTAAGAGATTTAGTCAAAAAAGTACCAAGACATCTTCGATACGACAAGGAAAAGGGTCGAATCCAATGTGGTCCAGCACAAGATTGATACTGGGGGTCCCGACCGATCCGGCAATCAGCAAGAAGACTTCCCTGCCATGAAGGAAGAGGCTGACAAAATAGCAGGATATGGGAAAAGAAGGAGTTATCGAACCATCTGACAGCCCCCTGGTCCTCCAGTCGACTGGTGAAGAAAAAGGATGGATCGACACGCTTTTGTGCAGACTATCGCCAACTTAATAATGCGTCACTAAGAAGGACAGTTACCCTCTCCGAGAATAGATGTACACCCTAGACACGCTATTGGTTCCACGATTTTCTCGACCTCTTGATCTGAAGAGTGGATACTGGCAGCAGAACTCGCCAGGAAGATCGAGAAAAGACTGCTTTACCATCGGCCCGTAGGATTGTGGCAGTTCACCGCTATGCCATTGGGCTCTGTAATGCCCCGCCACATTCGAAAGATTGATGGAAACAGTACCGAAGGGACTCCCCATGAACACGGTCTAGTGTATCCCATCGATATAATTGTGGTCGGCAGATCGCCTGAGGACCACGGAAAAAATTGGAGGAAGTATTCCTGCATTGAGGAACTCCGGATTGAAGCTGAGCCCTAAGAAATGCCAATTGTTCCAAGAAGTACGATACCCTCGCCACGCTTGTCTCTGGGGAAGGAGTAGCAGTGGATGACCAGAAGATCAAAGCTGTTAGGATTGGCCCATCCCAAAGACATTCACCAACTTCGAAGTTTCCTTGGTTTGTGCAATATACTATCGCCATATGTGCTGGGGTTCGAAACATCGCTAAACCACTGACCAGGCTCACGGAAGGTCAAACAAAGTTCCAGTGGTCCGAAGAATGCCAAGACTCGTTCAGGAAGCTGAAGGGGGCTTTTGAACGCACCTGTTCTGAGCTATCCCTTACCCAACGGAAGTTCATTTTGGGTAATGGACGCAAAGTAACGCGGGACTTGAGCTGTCCTATCTCAGATCCAGGAGGGGCAGGAGAAGGTCATTGGTTATTTTCGCAAGACGCCAGCAAACCAGAGCGCAATTACTGTGTCACCAGGCTTAGAGCTGTTAGCTGTTGTAAAGGGAGGGGGCACTTCTACAAGTACCCAGTATGGAAGAAGATTCCTGTTGAGAACTGACCATGCAGCTCTCAAATGGCTCTTACAGTTCAAAAATCCTGAGGGTCAAGTAGCACGTTGGATCGAGAGACTCCGAGAATTCGATTCAGATCAACATCGAGCCGAACTAGCCAGCAAGAATGCGATGCCTTGTCGCGAAGACCATGTCCAGATGATTGCTCACATTGCCGACGAGCAGAAGAAAGAAGCAACACTTTGTGGTGAACCGCGCAATGGATGACAACCCGAATGACAGAAGATCCAGAAAGACCGGAGAGAGGGCCCCACCCTGGCTTAGTCGCAGCGGAAGAAGGGCAATCAAGACCATCATGGCAGGAAGTCGCAGGTTACTCGCCGGCTGTTAAGTCCCATTGGGCACAATGGAACTCTCTATTCTGGACAATGGGATCCTGAAACGTGTTGGAGGCCGATATTGGTGGGGAAGACAGACGCCAAACAATTGTTCCCAGGAACAGAAGAGAGGAAGTGCTGCGGGAAATCCATGATGATCGCCGGAGGACATCTGGGAGTGACGAAGACCCTGCAGAAAGTGAGGCAACTGTTTTACTGGGCCAATTGTCAAGCTGACGTCCAGGACTGGTGCCAGGAAGTGCGCCAGCGCTGCTAGCAATGGACCTCGAATACGCCCAAGGCCCCGCGCAGTACAACGTAGGCAGCCCGTCTGAGAGAATCGCCATTGACATCGCCGCCCGCTTCCGTGATCCACCACGGAATAAATACATCCTTTGGCAATGACTACTTCAGTAAGTGGGCGGAAGTCTATGCCCCTGCCCAACCAGGGAAGCCATCACCGTCGCCGACGTCTTGGTGAAAGAATGGATAGTCGATCGGTATCCCAAATGGAGCTGCACTCGGATCAAGGCAGAAATTTCTGAATCCAACCTTTTCCAAGAAATATGTCTCCCGGGCTGAACATCCGCAAGATAAGAACCACGGCCCTACATCCGCAAGTCCGATGGAATGGTGGAACGGATGAACAGGACGCCACTCAACCGCCACTCTGTCCAAGGTTTGTCTCTGACCATCAAAGAGACTGGGACCAGTATCTTCATTTGTCTCTGATGGCTATCGATCCGCGAGTACAAGAATCAACCGTCAAACTCCTGCTAGTATTATAATGGGCCGAGAACTGCGGACGCCTTGTGACCTGAAGTTTGGGATACCGCCAGGACAAGACACTGCGGGAGAGGACTACGCCAGCAAACTTCGGCAGAGAATGGACGACATCCACGAACGAGTCCGCTGAACATCCAGAGTGCCAGCGAAAATGAAGAAGACCTATGACATCAAGGCCGACGCTGGAGGGTTTAAGGTTGATGACCTGGTTTGGCTGTACAACCCTTTCAAACGGCCGCCGCGGACTATCACCAAAAAGTTTGCGGAACTCGCGGGAAGGCCCGTAAGATCGTGAAAAGGATAAACCACCTTGTGTACCGAATCCATAAGCCACCCCGGAGGGAAACCAAGGGTCGCCCATTTCAACAGGTTGGCCCCTACGCTCGGAAACCATGACCAAGTTCGCACCCCGCCACCGGAGGATGATATGGACGTTCAGAAGTTTATGTCCCTGTATTCAAACGGGCAGAAAGTTCTCATGGGGTTACAGAGGAGCTCACGGACCTTTCGAGGTG
Organism: Gonioctena quinquepunctata; assembly: GCA_018342105.1. Lineage (NCBI taxonomy): Eukaryota > Metazoa > Arthropoda > Insecta > Coleoptera > Chrysomelidae > Gonioctena > Gonioctena quinquepunctata. Next base: position 15,153 of record JAFIRS010005013.1, read on the forward strand.
CCTGCTGACTACGACTAGCGCACTGTGTGGCAGAAGATCTTCGAAATGTCCGAATACGCCGTGAGATAAGTTTCTAAGAAATTTGGTCAACTCCAAACACTGCGGAGCAGAATCCAGTTGGTGAAGGGTAAGTCTAGCAGTTGAAGAAAGGCCAGAAACATCTACTCACGAAGGTTACCAAGAGGCATTCCTAGATAAACCGGCCCCATGAAGATGTTCGAAGAGTCTCACCAAACTAAGATACTATGGTGGACCAGAATCTGGTGATCTAGCAATTCCAAAATTGTCCTGTGGTATTGATGGGTTGGACTGAGAGTCATAAGAAGTATGCTGAGGCTATATTCAGATCCAGCGCGCCAAGATTTTGGTTTGCTGTAACCCTCTTCCACGGATCGACGCAAAGACCGGAGTGTTACTCCATCGAACCTTTACGGGTGCAGATATGGGGAGTCATGCAGATATCGTCATACCCCCAGGATGAAATTTCGGGACGAAATGTTCTTTAAAAAGGGGAATGTAACTTTAACCTACTCGGACCTCCACTTCCACATGTTGCCCGACAGCGATGAGATCATCCCGGAGATATTCGAGAACCATCCAGTCCCTTCCGCGTAATGCAACGGTCAATATTGAAAAAATTGGAACCCTGCCGTCGCCAATTTGGGAAAATTCGAAACATCGAGAATGCTGTATCGAGATAAATAGGGCCCCAAAGGGAGAACACAGCTGAACGAGCCCACCATCGTTTTTAGAGTGTAGTTAAAAAAATAAAATAATACAATTTTACAGTGCTGGGAGGATTTCAATAAGTAAAGTTATGCGGATATAGCCGTAGAAAACATATGACAACAAAAATATGGATATTCCCCAACTTTGAATAATATTACACACTGTTGCATTATCAATTATGTTTATACCTTTAAGAAAATCAACACGATGAAGTTGAACTCAGATTTTTTGTGAATTAATCCTTACACAATGCAAATAGACAATGGAATTCAAAAAATCGACAACGCAATTCTGAAACAACGTATCGCACAAGCAGTTCAACTGAAAACAGGTTACATAAAAACATTCCAGAACAGTCTGACTTGAATAATCCTGGGGTAGTAATAAGTATACACCGACATTGCTACTAGTCTGATGTCCACAGGAACACTGCGTGAATCAGCCTTTGGTGGTGGGGACATCAGCCTTCGAGTTGTCATATGACCTCCTGATGGTCTTGAACCAAGAATTAATTCTGCCTGTAGGTACCACTATCAATTCGACTGTTACCAGGAACCAAGAACCCTATAATACGGAGCATGATTTGTACTTTCTGGGTTTGAAGTCTAGACTCTTGATCATCAAAGTTTGTACAAATACTGATAATACTGTATAACAAAGTAAAATGGAGCCTTAGAATCGAAATCAGGCTTAAAGCTAAGAAACCATGGAGTTCATACTCTATAAAATATTATAATCTTCACTGTAAAATTATTTCTGTTTAGGAATTTCGTACTTTCATTAAAAGAAGGGTGTTTCAAAATATAAAGAGAAACCGGCTAACTTTGAATCAATTAATCATCAAAGTTGGCTTTGTGTCAGACATTTTCCTCGAAAACTTCCTCTCACTTGATTTTCTTTCCCTCGAGAACTGAAATGCAAATTTCGTGGGTAATTTGGATTTACTCTATGAACTTTCTTTTCATATTCGAAATAACTTTTTCCAATCTATTGAGAAAGAAAAAGACAGAGTATACTTGATGACAAACCTTGAGTCCTCGATCAGCTGTTCTGACGTCATGGTCGTCCCAGTTAGTTTCACCTACGACCAGTTACCTAGAACTAATCGATAGGCAACCACTGATACTCGTCTCACTAATGCTGGTAACCAATAATTGTAACAAACGAATTGATATCTTGTCATCATCATTTTTAAATAAGTCTACCATATAATGAAGAGAATTACTCCAGAGATGTAAATGTATAACTTGTCCACTTAATGATATATTTTATTTGATCTTTGATAACTGCGTGTATCACTCGTCCTGTAAGCAGGAAACAAATTCAGTAGGTCATAATTAGTAAATGTCAAAATTGGTCTTATCATATGGAAGATTTCTAATAAACTTGATATAAATTAAAACCAACATACAATATTATAAACTAAATGCTACTAGTATAGCCGTTCTCAATATGAAAAGAGCCAACTAGACTTTTTTAACTTACTACTTAGGGTAATTTAGGAACCAATCAGGGACTGGGGTTATTCGAGTCTTCATCAGGACTCTTTGGAATCAACATCATAAAAAGGCTTTAAATCCTGTATGTGTGCTATTTTCCTGCCGTCCCATCTTCTACTATGGGTGCTCGTAAACCAGCTTTGAATACTATTCCTTAATTAATGATAAAACGAATTTAGGGGCAAACTTTGCTGTAAACTTGTCTGCTACGTCTCTGATAAAACTTTATTCCTACGCTTAACTTTTATTCCCCTACAAAAAATTCCATATCTCTCTCAAGCTGTATGCTCTAGATTAACGAAGATAAGCTCCATGCAAACTCTTTCTGACATCAGCAAACACATCTTCCAAATTAGAGTCCTTATCACCAGTAGTAACAAAATCTTCAATCTGCAGATCTTACGAGAGGTTACAACGAAAGTTTCCCACTCATGTGTTAGAATTTTACAAGAGGTAGATCATCAGTTAATTTACAGCAGTAATCCACCTACTATGTGGATTACCGCTGTAACCAGCGCGCTAGTGACAATTCAACCTGCAGTGACAATATTACTTAAGCACAATTGTAGTATCAACTATAACAATAAATAATAATATGAATCGTTTTGTATTCCTAAAACTTCTACCGAATACCATTCGTGCTTCAAAAGTAACTAATAATTCCCTTGAAAAAAAACATGTTTTTTTTTAAACGGCACTCGGTTAATTTTTTTCGTTGTTCAAAAAATTGCCCCCCCTCCTTCAGAGTCGGGCAATTTATGCTTGAAACAACGAAAAGAACAAACTCGTGAGTTTTAAAACACGTTTTCTTCAGGAATTATCGGTAATTTTCAAAGCATTTATGGTATTATCCCCGATAATGACTACATGAAACTTTCCAGAAAAGAGGGATAATAACCATAGACTAAACATATGGAGATAACCAGTGGATCTTATTATTATTTCTGGGATATATTTACTACTTCGTTGAATTTTGACAGTTCACTATCCTATGTCATGCGATTCTGCCAACAGCTGAATCGTAGTTCCGTAAGTTGAATTATATCATTCTTGTAAAATGCATTATAGAATAAAACGTGACTATTCATCGTTATCTTCGCAAACTCTCTTTCTTTCTCCTTGATGATTTGAGTGCAGTTCCTCCCAAACTAGTATCTGAGGAATCTGCCTGAACGGATTAATTTTCAGTGAAGTCCGGTTGAGACAGAATAGGCCGAAACTAAAAGCTGCTTAATTTTCAAAAAAGAATTTTTGCATCATCATTCCACTGAATTACGTTGGTTTTTCTTTTACTCCTCCTTGAATGGAATCAAGCGAATAGGGAGGATGCATAAATGTAAAATACCAATCTGGAATAAATATTTCACACCAACCGCATGTTTCCTTTGATTTCGGTAGCTGTCTCAGGTGGTCTTGAATAATTTTACTACAGCCGAGATCCCATCGGGATTTGTCCTCAAAGAGTTGTTGCCAACAACATAACCAACAAAATGTAAATAATGACATTTTAAAAAAGAATTCACACTTTTAAATTATTAATTGTGAGTCCTGCTCCTTGTAACAAATTTCTTGACTTTCGACAAAAGCTTTAGCATGGTGGTCAAAAAATCAGGACTACAAATTATTGCGTCATTGAGGATAAGTGAATACGCGAGGTTCCACACCGAGGCTCCATAGATCGCGTCTACACGCCAACTCTTGTTGAGTTTGAGCGCCATTATATAACCTAAATGGGGACTACATTGAAACAGAAAGCGCCCCTACTCGACAATTGGAAACGGGTCTTAATTTTCGTAGAGGACTCTGCTCAAGGGAATCTGCCGGAAAGCTTTTCTTAGGTCAATTGATGAAATAAACATAGCATTTTGGGAGAAATGTTAAAATTTTATTGATGTTCCGTAATGGATAGGAATTTCATCAAAGTGTTCTACCGTCAAAAAAAATAGAATGAAATTCTCCATCAGATTTTTTTTTTAACTAGCATAACTGAGAACACCTCGGGATAATTACAAGGCTGAATAACTTCAAAGCCCAAACATCTAAGTCTTCATTTAAAATTTCCATCACATAAGGTGATAAAATGTATGGCTTTTTCTGAAGGGTGGGGAATCTCCTGTGTCAATTCATCTGAATTTGATTTTGTATCGACCTAAATCCGATCGTCACTGCTAATCTCATTTAAGATAATTAATAATAGCTCCTGCTGTCATGATTTTGTAGTTGACAGGTCTTCTAAGACTACAAGGACGGTATTTATAAGGTACGATCTGAAACCACATGCAAATCTCATACATTCAATGTCACTATTACTATGAACTATTTATGTATTTCTACTGAAATTTAATAAAATATCAAATAACTATAGAAAAATCACAACCAAATTATAAAACGAAAGGAATAAAGATGGTACCACATGAGCAGAAATAAATTTTACAAACATTACATCCATGAACAGAAAGACCTACTACTTCTGTTATAGTATGCTGAGTATCATCAGCGGTACCATCTCTCTTGGGACTCTATTCATTAAAAAATGAACTCCCAAAATTTTCAAAATAATAATACCTTTATAACCTACTCTTTCACTGGATGTTGTCCTCCGCTATCGAATGAAACCGTAATGTTATGTTCAAAAAATATGTATACTAATATAGCTCTATTATCATTGGGCTTAGCAACAAATAAAGGAAAGTTTGTCAATACCTGCATTTTAAGGATTTTAGAAAATTGAAACATTGAAGTAGTTGAGATTGTAGTATACCAATTCTTCCATTTGAGGGTCTAGAGTAAGAATGGGTGTAATTTGACCCTAAAAATTACGCAACCTCCTAATGTTTTTTGACATCTTGGGCAAATTAAAAAACTTTAACGTTAGGCCCTACATCATCAAATGAATGTATTTTAGTAACATACAGTTCCAACAAACTGATCATGGTCTTTATAGCCTGCGTACATTAATTGTTGTGTTCTTGAACCATTAGGATGTACTTGCTTCCGGACTAGTATTATTATTACCAGAATTCCTCTATGGATTGTTGCCATCATTATTGTTTCCTTACAGTTTTATTTTATAGCTACCATCGTTTCTAGTATCTTTGATTGAAATTGTTAGCATTTTGGACTAAATCTATTATTTCTATACCTGAACTGATTATTTTCCCTTGAAATTATTACAGAAATTGTTTCATTGAGCTCAGAGCCAGTAATTTGGCCTAAAGTTGAAAACTAGTGGAGAGGATTGTATACTTTTCAAATAAGAAGCCTCCTTTCAATGTCTCCATAAAGATGATAATTACCTCACCGAAGCAACACCTACCAGTGCGTGAGTTGACTTGAGTGAGCCCTAAAATATCCCGTCTGATGTGTTTGATTTTGGAGCATTCCGGGATTGACGGGATAACCGGCTAAATAGAGCTCTAAATGTGCAATATACAAGGTAACTGATGAATTTTTCTTTATTTCCATATTCAATCTTGTCTCATTAGTTGGTATTCAATATGTAACAAAAAAAATATTTCTTTGATTCATCTATAAGGGTTTTCCTGAATCTGTAAATACTATGCTTTACACTCCCTGCAATGAAAAGCATCGTTAGTAAAGAGTTCAATAGCCGGGGGGCTTTTAATGTTAATCGCTTTGTATTTCTTTTCTGATTTTTTCTTTCCAAAACGGAAAACAAATTCCTGCATTCCTCTCTACTAGACTAATCTCCAAAACTAGAGATTAGTTCTTTATCCGAGGAACATTTGCATTTTGTTTGTGTTGAAGCATTAATTATATTTGAGGCTCTTGATTAAGAAATGCATCACTATTAGTATTTGTAACTGGAAGTTTTCTATCTAGTTCCGCCCTCACACTGTATTACACGAAGCGTATGTCCCATTTTAGAAACTAGTACTTCTTCTTCCAACCTGTCATTGGGAATATTCAAAGCCTGTATTTTTTCCTACAACGAATAATACGTGACTTAATTTTAGGAATAAGAATAACAACCTGTACCTTCAAATTTTATATTGTATCTCTAATTGATTTTACTGATTGGTTGATTCTATATAATACCTACTATCATAGTATGTAAACTTATTTTAAATCAACTCTGATTTCCGTGGTTCGGAACTTTCTTCCATCAAAGTAAGCTCTCAAAATCTTTCCTTTATCTCTTTAAGTAACCCAGTGGAAAACACTTTCTTATATTTATATCGTACTCAGGGTTCATAATCCGACAAATGCTTGAAAAATCCATCTAGTTATTATTATATATTGTTATAATTGGTCCTGGAAGCCACCAGTCAAATAAAAAACTAAACTCCGACTTCCAAAATTAATTTTCAAAGTAAAATGTTTCACCCTGTACCGCAAAATGTATGTGCAATACCAATATTGTTCGAAGTCCAAAATTTTTGAGGATACGGCAGTTTTTTCGCTCGCTATGCGTAGGAAACAAGTTTTATACAGTTATGGATTTTTTTCCCTACATTTATGGTATATAACTACACAAAAAAAATATTTTCACCGTAAGCTGCAGAAACAACAGATCTTTGAACAACCGATTTTAAAGCACCTATGGTTTTCATAAACATATTGAAGCTCATAAGTAAGGCAGGAGAAATGTAAAAAAATCAATAAAAAATGTATGAGAGGCACGATTCTCGATAATTACTTGTACCCCACCAAAGGGTTACTCGTGCGTTCATTCTGCCGAAAAATTAGTTAAACATATATCTCCATGAGCTTTATTTCTTAATTTTCAACAACAGAGTTCATAATATAATTTTGAAGGGGAAGTAATTTCTTTGAAAAAATACTATGAAATCTATTACTACACAACAGGGCGCCATTTGTAGCGTAGCCCTGTGGCCAGCTATTTACATATGACTCAGAAACAAGAGACTCGTATGGGAACTGCCCGGTTAGATTCATATAGTGTAATATTATGTAATTGTGACTCTTTGGACGGTCCAGTCTGTACCATAAACGAAATGCATCTGTCCAAAGTGTTCTAGAACTCGTAGACAAAACGGCACATTCCAGTAGCACCCAAAAATGCATACTATTTGCAACCACCCGAGTTTTGTAAATATCTAATGTATTTCCAATTATCACAATTATGTGGTATCCCCACATTATAAAAATCACATATAGATATTCAGGAAAAAAGTTTCTTGATATTTTCTCTACTGTACAGTCCTTTTGGTTATGTTCTCAAAGCATAGTATCGATAAGCAGGAGTTCCTCGAATTTCTAAAATAAGTGCTGATATGTGAACATCAACTTATAAGAACAACGGTATCGGCGTACTATAATCATATTTACAATTCTACATTGCTGAGAAAGTTTCGGTAACAAGTATAGTTATGCTGGCCCAGGCCGTAGAAGACATATGACAACAGAAATATGGGTATTTCCCAACTTTGAAATATCACACACTGTTGCATTATCAATTTCATGTTTTATACCTTTCAGTTGTGCAACCAACACAATGAAGTTGAATCAGATTTTAGTGAATAAATCCATACAATGTAAATAGACAATGAAATTTGAAATCGACAACGCAATTTGTACCAACAGCGTAATGTGTACTAGCAGTTCTACTCTAAGACGAGTTACAAAAAAATAGACCCAGAACAGTCTGACCTTAAAAAAAATCCTCCGGGTGAAGCATGGAGCATGACACCTTTGATGGAGTGGATGATTTTAGGTCTAAGATGTCCATTTATGGAACACTCTGGGACTTGGTAGGGACATTACATCATTTGGAGTTGTCTACATGTGACCTCCTGATAGATCTTGAACCATGGATTAATTTTGCCTCTAGGTACCACTATCAATTGACCCCCCTTTACCAGGAACCAAGAACCCTATAATGTTTATACGATTTGTACCCACCAATATATTACTCCATTTGTACTTCCTGGTATCGTAGCTCTGGACTTGATAATCAAAAGTTTTGTTCAAATACTCTTTGACGGCACAAACAAAGTAAACGAGCTTTAGAATCGAAATTGCTAGAGGTTAATGAAACCATGAGAGTTCATACTACCGAAATATTAAAATCTTTTACTGTAAAATTATTTCTGTTGAGAATTTCTCTCTTATCTTCATTCAAATAAGGGTGTTTCAAATATATAGAGAAATTCACACTTTGAAATCCATTACACTATCAAAGATGGCTTGTGCTTTTCATTCTCTGCATTGATAACTGTGAACCCTGTGAGAAGTGTGTGATCGCACTCATATAGTTACCATCAAAAAAAATAATGATAATGGGCTGTATTCAATCTACACTCTGTATTTTCTCAAACTACTACTGTAAGAGAAAACTACAATGTTGGCTCCTGCCATCACTTCAGAGCATAACTTCCTTCCAGAATCTCTCTACCTTGATTGTCTCCTCCAGAACTGAAATGCAAATTCCGTGGGTAATTTGAATTCAACCTCTGAACTTTTTTTCCATATTCGAATAACTGTTTCCAATCTATCGAGAGAAAAGGACAGACTATATTCAATGACGTTCCTTGAGTCTCGATCAGCTGTTTTGACGTCAGCGTGGTCGTCCCAGCTAGGTTACACCTACGACCAGTTACCTAGGACTATCGATAGGCAATCACCGATACTCGTCTCAATTAATGCTGGTAAATCCAATAATGTAACAAAACGAATTGATATCTTGTCATCATCATTTTCAAATAAGTCTACCATATAATGAAGAGAATTTACCCAGATGAAATGCAAAAATACAGGGCCCTTTATATTCACTTTATACAAAAATAGTAGGATGGAGACATTATATTGAGATATATTTTCTAAAACCACGAGAGGATAATAAAAATATATATTCATATGGGTCTATATTATCGGGAATTTATATATACAACTTGTAACATATACTGCTCTGCAGTGAACGTGACTATATCCGCGGTGGGAGTTCTCATGGGTTGTACTTTGATGAGCTGGACTCCTCGATATTTGTTCACAGGTACGATGATTTATGATCACGCACTTTCTACCGAACAGGACGGAAAGAAAGTTCACAATATAATAAATGAGTCGCCTCGAAAATCAGCCCTTTGTGCAGCACTCATATCCATATAGTACGGCATTCAAAAAAGACCGTCTCCATATCTTCGGCAAGCTGCTTCATTTTATCAGTTGAGTGCTTGATATGAGCGATAAAAGATAACGAGTCATCATACGAACATTTCATGAAATATCCAACAGAAGCAGGAATCGTGCTTTTGGACAACTTTGTTTTCTTTTGTTTTCTTGAGGACAGATTCTAAATCAGACATAAACAATAATCGGTACCTTTCCATATTTTAAGTTTCTGAACCAAGCTCATTGTTTCCGACTCGCATTCTATTAGCAGTTTCGTTGATTTTTTCACAATCATCAATATGTTCATCCACTTTATTCTGAGATTCTATAGTGTGGAGGCAGCGGTCACATATAAATTTTGTCCGGTATATTTCTACTCTCAGCTGCTTTGAGAGAGGTCTTGATAGGTTCTTTGATCCATAATGTGGAAGTGATAGCAAGTTGGAAAGATATTAAGCCTTTGTTAATTCTATCTAAGACCATCCACAAACCAACTCATCTTAGGATCTGAAGTAGGGAGGCAGCGGTCACATATACATTTTGTCCGGTATGTTCACCTTTCAAGCTGCTTTGATAGGTTCTTGATCCATAATGTAGTGATAGGCAAGTTGCAGAGTTATTGTATTTTATTTGGGATCATTAAAAGAATATCGTGGTGGATCCTTCGTATCCCTTTGTTGCTAGGTTGGGAAAAGCTACAAAGCCCCTCATTTCTTTTTCTAGGAATATAGACGTTTATCGACATGTGGCTTTGTTTCAAAGTTAGAATTTGCTTCCAGAGTCATCGAAACCGTAAACCTTCAATTTGAGGGACTGAGTTTTTTTTTTTTTATATGTTCTGGTCTCTAATGAAAAAAGGGATTATCCTGTAATGTCTAGAGAACATCGTGTCCTGTGGTTAGCTGTAGGAGCTGGTAAGTTCTCTAAATTTCTGAGCGTTGTATGCCCTCGGGGAACACTCCTAGGCAATGAGTCTGGAAGCCCTTCGCTGTTCGTTGACGAACGAGTCTCTTTGGAAAGGATGTTCTGGTTTCAAAGGACCTCAATTTAGCGGGGTGTGATGACTGAACTTTGACGGGTTAATCTCGAAGACTGCCAAAGCAGGGAACGATTGTTGATATTTCCGTGAAGAGCATCGTTCATGAAAATATTCATAAAATAGAGACAAATCGCCAACTTTTCACGGTGTTCAGACAAGAGCGAGTTTGTAAGCGAGGCATCACCGACGAGACGAATTGCCCTTTTGGACAGAATCCAATTAGCCCCAGGATATAAGCCGAGTGCTGCACTCCAAATATGGGAACAGTATTCCAGGACAGGTCGGATCTGTGCCTATAGGATCATGCTAGCCAGACTGGGGGTAAAATAGCCTTGGCACGAAACAGAAAACCAAGTTTTGGGGATTTTACCTTTGGTAATGGACCGTGGATTTTCCAGGAGTTGCTATTGCTGATAGTAATGCACGCTAATCGATATGCATTTTACCAGCAAGTAATGGTTACTCCTGACAGTGCCATGTTAGGCAATAGTGAGATCGGCTTTCAGAGAAAAGATTACGCTTGTAGTTTTGTTTGCATTGAATTCTACCAAGTTATTAGATCCCCATCTGAGAATTGTTTAAGTCCATATTTATAGCATTTATTAGCATTTCTTCCCTCAGTCTATTTCTTTGGTTTCATTGGCTGATATAGAAATCCTGGAATATAAGCGGTATGAGGGTACTCATCATCGGCAAAGCTAAAATGGATATGAAGCTGTTTCAACAGGTCGTTGATGGCAGAAATAGTGTTGGTGCGAGAATGGATCCTTGCGGAACACCAGCATTTTATGAGCAGAGGCCTGATGAAACCCATCGACCACTGGCATGGTAGGTCCTGCCTTTGAGAGGAAAACCAGCGCTAAGAAACACAGCTTCTGAGTGGGGCAAGCCATAAGATTTTGAAGCTTGGCGAGAGTCCGGTGCCAAACTCGATCGAACGCCTTGGAGATATCTGCCAGCAGCCAAAGCCTCCGCCACGATAGCTGCCATAAGGACAAGCGAGCAGGTCACCAGTTGATCTCTGATGGCGGTAAAGCCATATTGCCTATCGTTGACAATTCCTGAGTCTCCGTGATATTTCATGAGTCGATGTTGATGGTTTTTCCATGACCTTTGAAATAATAGAGAAGAAAGTGATAGGTCTGTAGTTTAGGTAGGGCCTTTGGCTCTTTTGTGACCGACCGTACTCTTTGCAATTTCCAATTGGATTTGCAAATACCCCCCCCCAAAATTGTAAGAGTGGTTGAACAACTTGCAAAGAACAGGTGTTAGTTCGGGGGCAGCCTCTTTGGCAAAACACCCGGCGGATTCCGGCCAGATCCATTGGTGGCTGGTTGGTGCTGAGACCCAGCAAAATCTTCTGATAGTACGCCGCTGGCGAAAGGTGATCTCGGGCATGTGACTTTCAATAGGGCGTAAATGCCCTGGGGTTGTTTGTTGTGGGGTAAGTATTTGATGTTTTCTCAGAGTGTTTTTTCAGTGGGATTCAAAGCTGGGGCAATGGGCCCAAGCAAATATTCTGATTACGCGGAGTCAAGCCTTCAGCTAACACTCAAGCAACTTGACAGGAAGACCACCGGCGTATAAATTTATGCCAATGTTGACGCTGCAGCTCGCTTGATCCTCGCCCGCAAATCCACTATCACGCTCTCGGAACTCCTCAAGTTCTATCAGCATCGGCCTTTGTAACTTCTTCTGTTTCAGCGAATCCAGCCTGCGCGTCGAGAATTCGTAATCGCGGTGGTGAAATACCTGTACTCTTTTGTGAACTATCCTTCTTGATAAGTCTGATCTGCCGCCAAAATCAAAATTCACTTCACTGCTTCCATGATTCTTCTTCAGAAGGCCCCGGCAATCTCGGCTGGAAAGTGTCAGAAGTCAACTAAAAGCAGCAGGTTCTTCATGCTTCCAGATCTGAGATAGTCTCAGTTCTGATAATGAAAATCGAACACTGATTACGAATCGTTTCACCCCTGACCGATGTTTTGCTGTTTTTCGGAATCTTGAATTCTGTCTTTCTGCCTGGCATTTTGATCTGATTTGGTGGAGATTCTTCAAGTTCCCTTTGAAAGGTCATCGATGTGCTGTTTTTTTTGTCCCAAAATCGCAGCCGCCTTTGAGAGATCAGCCATGCGTCTTGTAGGTTTGGTACATTCACGAAGTCCTTAGAGGAGAAGCCCTCGCGATTAGAAAGTTATTGAACCCAATAGGAGGAGGAGAAGTGAATCTTTGGCACATCAACAAAGTTCGCCATTTTTCATTATGGAGGAGTGTTGAAAAAACACGTAGAAGCTCTATGAACACTTGATGGAGAATGGAGGAAAGGTAGAGATACAAGCACCCAAAACCCTTTGAGCTTACCGAAGGATCTCAATGAAAATGAAACTTACGAGTAAGGGCAAAGGGCAATATATTATTTCTTGATATTTATAGCAACACTGTGCGAACATTGGCAATTGGCATTATAACGTGTAAGGCTAGATATTGGTGAAAAATAAAATGGATTTGAGAGATGGTAAGAAAGTTGGTTTGGAGGAAGGTGCTGAAGGTAGCGAGAGAGAGGTGATCAGTAACAAGGAGAGAGTAGTAATGTGAGAGAGATAGAAATAAAAAGTGAAAGAACAGAATGGGAGAGTTTGTTTGATAAAATGATGGGAAAAATTAATGGAAATACAGCAAGTATGAATGAAAATACAGCAAGAATGGAAGAGAAAATGGATAATAATTCAGCAAGTTTGAAAAATGAAATAAAAGATTCGGAAGAAAATTCAGCAAGTATGAGAAATGATATGAATGAAAATTCAGTAAGAATGAATGAGAATATAGGAAGTATAAAAGATGAAATGAAAGAAATGAAAGAAAATTCAGGAAGAATGAAAAATGGAATAAAAGAAAGTATGAAAGAGGAGTTGAAAGAAAATTCAGCAGGAATGGAAGAGAAAATAGAAACGATGAATGATGGAATGAGAGAAAGTATGGGAAGAATGGAGGAAAGAATGGAAGAAAAAATGGGCAATATGAAGAACGAAATGAAAGAAAGTTTGTCAAATGAAATAAAAGAGTTGGAAAAAAACACAGCAAGTATGCAAGGAAGATTAAGAGAAAATGTGAAAGAAAATAAAAAAAAAAAAGTTAGGAAGAATAAAAAAAAAAATCAAAAAAAAAAAATATAACACAAGAAGTATCCACTATAAATAATCATGTAGAAAGGCAGGATGAAAAAATAAAAGACATGAAATCAGATATCAATAGTAAACAAGAAAGAGTTGAAAATGAAATAAATACTCTCGATAAAAAAGTTGAAAAACAACATAAAGATACTAATTTAAAAATAATAAGTGTAGAGAGTGAAATAACTAAAAATGTGGAAAAGATGAAATTATTAGAATTAGAAGAACAGACAATATTCTAGAGAGTAGAGTCATCAATAATTGTCATGGAATACAAACAAATAATAAGGAATTTGAGGAAGTAGTTATACAAAAAACAGATGATAGTAAACATTTATTAGAACAAGATGATAAACAGACACCAAATATAAAAATAAATATTGATGACAAAAATAATGAGTTTATAGATAATATGAATGTGAACAATAAAAAAGTTTTGCTGCAAAAGGGTAAAATAAATAATAAAGTAAAAATAATGAAAATATATGACATAATAATGGCAAAAATGAATTTTGAGTACAAAAATGATAAAATAATAATAATGAAAATGAATGACATGAACGTGGCTAACAAAAATCTTAAGTTAAAAATAGGGAACATAAATAAAAAAATAATAATAATAAAGATGAATGATACAAAAATGGCTAACAAAAATTTTGAATTGGAAATAAAGAACATAAATAAAAAAATTAGAGTAATGCAAATAAATGACATTTACAGGGCGAATAGAATTTTTGAAATAAAAGAAAGTAATACAAATAATGAAATAATAATGATAATAGATGTAAAATGTCAAAAATAAAAATAAGAAAGAATGGGAATAAATATAACGATCAAAAACGAAAAAAGTTTGGATTTATGGAAAAAAAATAGTTAAAAAATTAACATGTAATTTCTATTGAAAATTTGTGAAATAAAATATAGGCTTGCAGTTACAAAACAAGCTAGATTTCATAGAAGGAGAGACAAATAATAAAAATGAAAATTTAGGGAATAATAAATTGTAGGTAAACAAATTTAATAAGTAACTTAGGGAATAAAAAAGGAAAAAGGTTGAGAAAATAATTCAATAGATAGGTAGGATTTCAGAAATACTTGAATAAAAAAGAATAAAATGGAAAACAAACGTAAAGAAAAAAAATATATCAATGAGAGAAAATATTTGAGGAAACAAAAACAACACATGAGTGCATATTTCAAGAAAGAAAACATTAATATTGAATAACAATAAAAAAATACTGAAAACCAGAAGAGTTGATACAAATATTGGTACAGATTAGTTGGATAAAGTAAGGTGAAAACAATATAGATCATAAAAAAGGAAAAATATAGAAAGGAAGAAGAAAAATGAAAAGAAATGAAGATAAAAATATTTTGTGTATGAAATGAATGTATGTGAGAAAAAAGTGGAAATGTTAATAATAATAATACTAAAGAAATATATTATAAGAAATATGATGATGATGATAAAGGTATATTAATAAATAAAATGAAGGTATATTAATGAATTATAAATAAATATAATGAGTTAATGATGTATGAATAAAGAATAGCAAAAGAGTATATACACAAAATAAAAGTAAATAAAATGAGAAATTCAAATGAATAAAATATCTAAATCAATATAAATATAAAGAACAACTGAAGGAAGAGATAGGGAAAATAATAAAACAGCATAAGTGAATTAAGATAATAATAAATATAAAATGTCATATGTGAAGATATCTTGAAAAGTTTTCTCTCTTGATACGAAGAGATGTCTGAGGTCAAGTTTTTCTGGAACGAAAGAACGTAGTACTAGTGGTTGTAAATGATAGTTATCGTTGTAGAACTTGTTTTCCTTGAACTGGTGGGAAATCCAGCAAAGTAGTTTTCTGAAATTAGAAAAATAGTATTAGTTGATGTAGATTCAATAACTGTAAATGAAGAAATCGATATTCAAAATTTTCTAACTAGTAGAAAATTATTGAATATAAATTTAGGAATGTTATGTTATGAAAAACCAGTTATATATATCAAAAGGAAAAAACCCACAAAAAAAATAATTACTTTATAGCTATTAGTTTCAAGAGATTGTTTTTACATATTTTGAAATTCTATTTCCTTTATTAAGCCTCTGTATAATATGAATAGATAAAAATATTCAAATACTACAACACAATCAATTTTATACACTGTCATAATGATTACAAACCATAATTGTTCAAAAGACAACAAAAAAATCTAAACTTACAAAATCATCCTGAATAAAATGTGATCCACAAAATTATAAGCTTGAAACATACAGTATATGAAATTGTATCTAACTAAAAGTAGCCAATGGAAGAACACCAAACTTCTTGATGACAATAGCCAATCAGGAAACAGTATGGTCAAATATAAGATTGGAAATTGTGAGAAAATAAGAACGAAGAAGTGTCAGAGAATGTTTCCCTTTTCAACATGAATACCCCACAAGAGGTTATCTTGACGATGGAAGATAGTGACTAAAGTTTATCTTTCAGTCGCAGATGATTCCACATCTGATTTTATGAACATCCTGTTTATATTTTCAACAAATCAATCTGTCAGAGACAATTATTACTGAAAATTGTACATAGTCTGTAAGAAAGGAGAACTAGTTGTATTGATAAGTTTTGACAAATAACCCCAAACAATGAAAATGTACAATATAGTGCGCGAATTCAAAAATTCAAATCGAAAGGAATGAGGAAGAAATGGTATCCAGGAGACGGAAAACAAAGCCACGAGCATACTGAAAATAATTTAGAAACGAATGCCATGTTTTTTTGGAAGAGAAAGAAAAAATTCATTAATTTCAACATAATAAGCAGAAAACCAACATTACCTTATTTGTACACCATAGACAAGTATTCAAAGCTGATTTCTGAATTTGTATGGTTCTTCGTTTTTGTATTGGAGTTCCTGAGAGCATTGGAGTGACAGAGAATCCAAATCTGGGTGTATATTGAACAGCGACCGTTCCAGTGACAGGTATAAACTTTCCTAGTGCACATCACGAACTGAACAATTTCACTAATAACTCATATCCCATCAGAAGAACTTTATTTCATTTGAATTTGAACTATTAAAGAAAATTTCACTTCCAAGGTAAAAGTGAGGTTGTGTCTATTTTACCCATGAACTTTTCCCATGATCATCCATGAAAATTTGTAGATTGACTTCAGAATAAGTTATCAGGCCAGGTAAATTTAAATTTTTCTGAATAAAGGAAATAATTGCTTTTGATACTTTGTTGCTTGTTTTCCACAATTATCAGCAATCATACTCATAAACACTGAATAAAAATTGACATCAAGCAGTGGCTAGTGGCTCAATTGCCTGAACCGGCTATCTGAGACAAGGGGCGTACCAACTGAGTTCAGCTGTGGTAAGGAAAGTGATAACAATTGGCAGCAATGTGACGAGAGAACACTTACGTTAGCTAGAAATTATTATTACATCATACAATATTATACAGGGCGAAAATACTTATCTATATCATAACAATTTGGCTCACAACGAAGAATAGAGAAAATTATTAGCTATCTTCATTTTATAACAACAATTAATATTTGCAAATTTTCATTATATAACAATATATATATATAAATATATATATATATATATAAATATATATATATATATATATATATATATATATATATATATATATATATATATATATATATATATATATATATATATATATATATATATATATATATATATATATATAAATATATAAATATATATATATATATATATATATATAGGGTGATTCACGATGAGAGTGATATTACTCCTTTTGACAAAAAAAACAAATGAAACTAAGAAAATCACAGATTTCTAGGGAGGTTGATTTCTGTTAGACTTCCACAAAAAATATCTTGGTTTTTATCGTGGATTTTTCAATTCACAAAAAAATCTTTATATTCAATATTCAATTGAGAATGTTTTACTCTTCCACATAAAACCCCACAAGAGGATATCTTAAACGATGGAAGATAGTGACTGAAGTTTATCTTTCAGTCGCAAATGATTCCACATCTGATTTTATGAACATCCTGTTCATATTTTCAAACAAACAAATCAATGTTGATCGAGTTCAATTGAAAACACAGTTTTAATGGGGGTTCTCAGTAGCACTCGGCGAGTTCTGCAGAATATGTGTATCGAGATTGATTTAAAAAAACGTTTTCATTTATCAGCTATCATACGGTGCCGACTTCAAAAAAACCATTCCGACTGGATAAAAGGATTTTCTGAACAGTTCTGATAGGAGTTCGAGTTTAAAAAATATTGAGTTTAACCGAAAATTTATTTTTTTATTTATCATCTATCATACGGTCTAAGGTCTAACTTCGGAAAAATACATTTCGATTGGAAACAAAAACTCGATTGGAAGAGAAAAAAAAGGGATAATTTTTTTTTTTCGGTTAAACTCGATGAACATATGTCAGAACTGAGATAATTGATGTTTTTGTCATTCAAAATGATAGTTTTCGAAAGTCCAATTATGTTTTCTATTTTAACAGAACTATGTCCAAAAACAATCAAGAACTCCAGAACTCTTGTAGATACCATGAAAGTAATTACATCAGAACTAATTTTTTTCAACAAAATGGCGCTGCGTGAAGTTGGCTTCCATATTATCAAATTTTAATTTATATTCGCAACTATTAGAAATTTCAGTCAGGATTCCTAGATCCCTATCACAAGACCTATTCTTGTTTTATTTGCTTAAAGTAAAATCAATTTCACATTCATAAATTAATACTTGTGCTGGTCAATGAAGAAAAAGTATTATAAAAAATTATTTGAAGAAAAATGCAGGTATAGAATAAATGGTAAAATGATAAATAAAGTGTTTCTTTGACAAAAATATCTGATAAAATCAATTGAAATTCGTGGACGTTTTAACATATGTAATGGAGATTCGATTTTGAAAAAGTTCTGCTCCAACCCATATTTATGTTGATGAAGCATGAAACATTGAGAATGAAATAATAGCAGATGTGCATCACCGTGTTTCAGTCAATTTTTCTAGATGTTTGTATCGAATATAACGAATAACTAAATGTTGGGATACATGTTATATTCGAAAATTTATGTCGTATGGAAACAAATGCTACTGATAGATAGAAACACAATTGAACTAGAATATTCCAAAACGTAATGGAGCTAGAAAAATCCAAATACGAAATGAATTCCATGAATTTCAATCACTTGCGATAAACCAGGTTGGATACGTAACTTCTTCCACAACTTAACCTATAAATCGTTATTTAGGGATGGGTAGTTCAGAAAAATCCACAGAGAGGCATTGATAAAATATCCGAAATATCCCGATATGACAAAAGTCATTCAGAAAGGTAAGAAGTTATCGGAACCGACTAGACTGTAAAGCATTACTCGTTGTAATTGGAGTTTATATAATACAAATGGTTCATTCTGATTCAACGAACCCAAGGTGTAACAATATTTCTAAGGACAAGCTTTTATACAACAACCTATTTTGTATCCGATATAATTCATATATTGTCAGAATAGCACCCAAAAATTAAGGAATACCTGAATCTTTCTAAAATTAGTTGACAGTCCTGGAACTTACATGTTACTTTCGGGACAGTCCTGAAACTTAACGTTTATCAAAATGTAATTTCCAGACCAGTCCCGGAAGTTAACAGAAGTCTCGGAAGTATACGTTAGACCCCTGTTTCGGTCTTGGAAATTAGCCTTCGACATACATATATATATATATATATATATATATATATATATATATATATATATATGTACGAAAAATCTGATACTAATTTGAAAGAGACCACAAGCCGTCCTGATGATTGGGAAACCATGAAACAGGCTGTAGACGGATGGTGGGTTCTTTTGGATTCGAAACAGATTCATCTTATTCTCGATATTTGTTTGCGTTAAACGCATGAGGAGTACGACTATTGGAATCGTGGGTAGGCCTATCTGACACATTTGTTGGTCACCTGTAAATATGCACGAAATTTCGTGCTATTAAATTCCACGATATTAGGTTTAAGCTTCACCGCACAGATTATAGGTGTCACTATCAATAATCTGATGCAGTTCATATATATATATATATATATATATATATATATATATATATATATATATATATATATATATATATATATATATATATATATATATATATATATATATATATATATATATATATATATATATATATATATATATATAGATTTGTGAAGGTCAGACGACTGTCTAAGTCGTCTAAGAAAAAATCGAGGTAATAGTCGGGTATGCAGTCAATGGGGCTGAAGTATAGTGAACTCTTGTTTCTGCTCAAGCTTTCGAGTCTTCATTGGCTCTTCTTCAGGAACTCTACAATTGTGATATTACATTACAATTGATAACGAACAAAAATTATTTTTTACTAACGAAAATTGAGGTAAAGAGAAAGCATTGCTTTTCAGAGACATGTAGCACTAATGCAGAAAACATTCAATTGCAGTACGGTAACTATACATTGTTAAAAAAGGAAAACTTGAGTTTTCTTTGTGAAATAATCATATGATATGGGAAAGAAACTTTTTTATCAAAGCTCAACCACTAAAAAGCGGAAATGTGCGGGAATGACATGAAATGATGGAACAAGTAAATGAAACAATAGCAATGCTGCCAACTGTTATGTGGGTTGACAGAATTGGGAAACAGGTGTACCAATGTCAAATGTCAAAATTCTGAGGAATTTTGTGAACTGTCAGAATGTTTTGTAGGAATGCTTGATAGATAAGAGTAAATTATACTTAGACTGTCAATATCAGTTTTGGAATTCATAGACTCAGGTTCATTTCTAAAATGTGCGTTTTTTTAAGTTGGATTCATAATCCAATATGGTCACATTTTCATAATCAGGCTTGTTCTTTTTTGAAAAAGTATGTTCAGCTAAAGTGCAAGTGTTTTTGAGATTTCTTATGTTACTTTTATGTGAGCAAAGGCGGTCTTTAAGTTTTCTTTCAGTTTGACCAATATATTTTTCATCACATTGTGAACATGAGATGCAATATACTACATTAATTGTTCTAAAGGAGGATCTTTATCCTTGGTTTTGAAAATATTTTGTTAAGGTTTGATGTGTTTTGGTGAGCTACTGTAAAATTGGGAAATTTAGCAAAACATTTTTTAAATTCGTGATTCAATGTGTGATTATACGTTAAGGGAAAAAAAGTTTTTTTTCCCCGGAATTTGATTAAAGGGGTTGACAATTATTGGGGACTCAATATCTATGGAAGCTCTACTAAACAAATGTTTATGAATTGCTTTATTGGGGTGACCACTATTAGTGCAAAATTTTGCTTGCGGACAGAAGTGTGACAAGTTTTGATAACTCTATTTTTCATGCCTAATACGAAGTTGATTTTTGATTTTGTTGATGGTAAGATTCATAATGTAGACATCTTCCAGAAGCACCTGGTTTGGTGTGCCAACTGGTAATAACTGTATTGTCAACCCTCCTGATCACCTTTGTGTCTAGGAAAGGGATGCTGCAATGTTCATCTTCTTCGATCGTGAATTGTAGGGCTTTATGATAAGAGTTGAAAACGAGTAACACTTGTTCACTTTATCTTCTGGTACAATCAGAATTATGTCATCGACATATTTTTTTTAATGGAATATTGAATTGAATTTTGTTAATGCAATTGTTGATTAGATCATCCATGACATATTGAGCAATTATTGGAGAAACAGGGCTACCCATAGGTGAGCCTAATGTTGGTTTGTAAATAATATTGTCAAAACTAAACACTGTAGTATCATATAAAAAGTCAATTAATTTGAGGAAGGTGATTCGTGAAATATTGCAATGTAGTGATATTTCATTCCAGTGCTTGACAATGCTCTCTTTTGCTAACGTAACAGTGATATTATTGAACAATGAGATCACATCTAACATTTAATTTTGTAAGTTCGTGGAAGTTGAAATTCAAGAATGAGGGCACAAAATTCAAAGGAATCTTTGGTAAAGCAATTATTGTCAGAGTTGTATGAAATTGTAAGAATATTAGTTACGAGAGAAAGAGAAACTTGTTACGAATCCAAAAAAGCCCCCATCCACCTACAGCTGTTTCATGGTTTCCCAATCATCAGGACGGCTTTTGGTCTTTCTCGAATTTGTTCCAAATATCTCATAGTGCTAATACCTACCCGCAAGTACGAAAATGTGAAATGCACAAAATTATAGAAGTGACACCTATAATCTGTGTAGTGAAGCTTAGACCTGTTGACGTGGGATTTAAATGACACGAAATTCCGTGCACATTGATAGGTCACCAACAGATGTCAGTATAGGCCAACCCACGACACCAATAGTCGTACTACTCGTGCGTTCAGAGTAACGCAGAACAAATAACGAGGGAAAGAGGAGTTTGTTACGAATCCACACCTCCTCATCGAAAAAATCAAAAAAAATCAAATTTGATGGATAGATACTGTTTCAGAAAATAAAATAAGATGCAAAATAAACTTAAAGAAAAAATACATCAATGAGAGAAAATACTGGAGGAAACAAATCAACAAATGAACTGAACATTGTAGAAAGAAAATAATAATATTGAACAACAATCAATTATACTGAGGAACTTAGAAATTGATATAATCATTGGTACAGATCAGATAGAAAAAGTAAAAACAAAATATATTAAGAGGGAAAAATAAAAAATAAAAAAAATTTTAAAAAAATTAAAAAAGGTTTTAAAATAATGAGGTATATTGATAATTGAAATAAAGGTATATAAATGAATTTTAATGAATATATGAATAAAGAATAGCAAGAGAGTATATGCACAAAATGGAAGTAAATAAAGTGAGAGATTCAAATTAATAAAATATTCAATTCAATATGAATACAAAGAACAACTGAAGGAAGAGATAGGAAAAATAATAAAACAGAGTATAATTGAAAGGAGTACCAGTAATTATAAAATCAAATGAATATTGAAAAATAAATATATCAGTAAACAGATAATCATAAAATATAAAATGTCATATATAATGATATCTTATTTGAAGAGAAGTCCAAAACAGGTTTTTCTGAAACAAAAGAACGTAACATTAGTAGTTGTAAATAAAAAATCAACATTCAAATTCTACCAGCAAGTATTGAAATATTGAATATGAATTTAGGGAATTTGTTATGTTAGGAAATGTTGTAAAATGATAAAACTTATAATTATCATTATTATTATCATCAGGTATTTTAGTTATCGTCATTAATGCTATGTTGTTTTGCAGTTTTCTTTACCTCTTTACTATTACAGAATCCTATACTATGCTCTAGTCGGCGCATATGTACCAAGAGGGCAGTCCTGAAGTATTTATATCATCGGAAGTATGTGACCAATGAAATATCTAATGAAAATCCACAATTTAAATAGTGTCAAAATTCAAATTTATAGAAAACATTGAATTTAAAGTAAGATCAACTGATATATAAGCTTTGAACATCCTGTATGACAATTTACATCAACAGGAAACCGACCAATGGGATATCGAGAGAGTTTGTGTGGAAAAAGTAATGATATAGGAAAGATGGAATAGCAGAAACTGTAAAAATATAATTTTATACGAATGTGTAAATAGTATGTAAAATTTAGAATCAGCTTTCATTCATAAAATCATAAGTAGTAATTGGAGTAACAAATATGTAGGTAGGAAATGACACAAAATTCAAAAATATGTGAGAAAATAAAAAAAATGTGTGTTGCCATGAGAGAGGATAACAAGTTTGGAGGAGATTGAAGAAAGTTACAAAAAGGAAGCCACGTACAAAAATTTAAAAGAGATATTGATAGAAAACTCAAGAAAAAACTGGTTAAAAGATTCCCGAATGAAAGAAATTCCTAAGAGGCACAACTGGGAGAAATAAGTTATCAAAAATTTCCACTCACCTGGTACAGAAGGAAAATCCATGAAAGAACGCACGTAAGCTGTCATAGCAATGCCAAAAAGTACGTCCACGGGCTGGAAAGATCTTAGGAAAAGGAGCAACGGTATTCTAATCACCGAACTCCCCAAAGTGCAATTTTTTGTATATCTATCCAATAACTTCGAGTGTCTGATCCACTGTTTACATTGTTTCGGCTGAACATTCATCAAAATTCCATGCTAAAGGACTGACCATCATTTCAAATATTCTTCCCTTATATTCAAATTGCACCATTCCATATTATTGTTTCTTTTCAGTATAAGGTATTTATCGCAGAGTAGGGCAGTTTCAAGTTTTTGCTGAATAAAAACAACCATTCGTTTATTCTCTGCAATCTGTGTTTTATCTAACCACACTTTTCTTCCACTGAACAGAATTTCTTATCGAATCGTTAGTGCCAAGTCGGCAATACAGATCACAGAACCGACTACTGAGATGGAGCTGACTCATGTTCATAGGCGTACCTGACTGAGCTGGTATATGATGAAAAAAAGGTTTGAACAGAGAATGAGAAATAACATAGCCGGAGTTTTCATTTGTTATGATAGGGATTCAGAAATCAAAATCTGTGAAATAAATTCAAAAAAATATATATAAATTCAAAATCAATAACCAACCAATCATAAAAATATATATATATATATATATATATATATATATATATATATACAGGGTGTAACTGAATAAGTGTAAAACATTTAAGGAGGTGATTCCTCATCGAAAAAAAGATAGGATCTTTCATATAAAGAAACTTCATTGGAGCATCCCTTGTTAAGATACAGCCCCTTAAAGGGGGTACATAAAATTTGTATAACAATTTTTTTCACATACACTGAAAAAGTTACAATATTGAAATTAACCTGACGTTTTGTACTACCAAAAAGACACTTAGCCAGTAATTTATTTGGTTTACCCCATGGTTGTAAGGGGTGAAAAACGCAACCCCTAAAATTTATTTCCAATGTAACTTTTTGTCTTATTATTTGTTTACCATTTAAAATTTATTTCCGATAGCCTGTTTCATTCTAAACAAAAAAATGTCTCCTGGGTTTTTTGCCCAAAATAAACCAGTAAGCAGCAAAACATTATTTTACGAACAACTACAGAGATACATCGTCATAAATGCGAAAATACGAAACTAATCTATCTAGTAGGTCGCTATTAGCGATAGTGACAATTAAATTGGTATGACGCTGTCAGTTTGGGAATTTTCGAAATTGAATTAATACTAATTGTGTGTTGTTGTTCTGTTCTTAATTTGTTACTTTATTAATTCACTTGTTAATAAAATGGCATACACAAATGAGGAAATGGCTGATATGCATTACGTTTACGGTCTGTCGCAGGGGAATGGGTTAGAAGCTTCTAGAAGATATGCTGAAATGTATCCTCAACGGCAGCATCCCTCACATAGAATATTTGCTCGACTTCATCAACGATTACGAGAATATGGTTCATTCGACAAAAGAACGCAGGATTGTGGTCGCCATCGAGAAATACGAACACCACAGCTTGAGGAAGCAGTACTTAATTTGATTGAAGAACAACCTACTACCAGTACTAGAAAGATTGCTTTCCAGCTAAATGTTGATCATATGACGGTATTTCGAATTTTAAAGGAACAACTCTTATACCCTTCCCATCTGCAACGAGTACAGGCACTGTTACCGCGAGACTTTCCCGAACCGTCTTGAATTTTGCAATTGGATGCTGGAAATGATTAGAAGAAATTGTGACTTTCTGAAGACGATAGAATTCACAGACGAATGTAGTTTTCTCGGACAAGATTATTAATTTTCATAATTACCACATATGGGCTGATGAAAACCCTCACGCTATTGTCGAAACTAGCCATCAAGAACAGTTTTCTCTTAACGTGTGGCTCAGGTTATTGGGGATGATTTAATTGGGCCTCATTTTCTACCTCCTCGATTAAATGGTGAGGCATACGTTCAATTTTAAGAGAAGTGCATCCAGTACTGCTGGAGGAAGTTCCTTTGGGCGTCAGAAGGGATATGTTTTTTATGCATGATGGGGCTCCCGCCCATTTTAGTCAAGTAGCACGTCAGCATTTAACTGAAACATATGCAAATCAGTGGATAGGTCGAGGAGGACCATAAATGGCCCGCTCGATCCCCGGATCTCAATCCTCTCGATTTCTCTATTTGGGGCCATTCACAGCATTTGGTATATCGTACTCCTGTTCGCGATGTAGAGGACTTAAGAAACCGCATCATCGATGCGTGCAGGGTAATCAGAGAGACTCCAGGAATATTTGAGCGAATACGTGGCTCAATGCGCCGACGTCTAGACGCATGCGTAATGTTTGAAGGTAGACATATTGAACATTCACTATGATTTCTACATGTTGTGTGTTTTGTTATTAATAACTTAGTTTTGTTTATTACCCTTTAATCGTTTAATGCAGGTACTAACTACAAAATAACAATAAATCCAGTTCGCATTTATGACGATGTATCTCTGTAGTTGTTCGTAAAATAATGTTTTGCTGCTTACTGGTTTATTTTGGGCAAAAAACCCAAGAGACATTTTTTGTTTAGAATGAAACAGGCTATCGGAAATGAATTTTTAAATGGTAAACAAATAATAAGACAAAAAGTTACATTGGAAATAAATTTTAGGGGTTGTGTTTTTCACCCCTTACAACCATGGGGTAAACCAAATAAATTACTGGCTAAGTGTCTTTTTGGTAGTACAAAACGTCAGGTTGATTTCAATATTGTAACTTTTTCAGTGCTTGTGAAAAAAATTGTTATACAAATTTTATGTACCCCCTTTAAGGGGCTGTATCTTAACAAGGGATGCTCCAATGAAGTTTCTTTATATGAAAGATCCTATCTTTTTTTCGATGAGGAATCACCTCCTTAAATGTTTTACACTTATTCAGTTACACCCTGTATATATACAGGGTGGCCCACCACATTTGCCTCGGTATTTCTACGAGAAATGAAGAGAGTTAGGGAAAAACATTTAGCATAGTCATATGTGGGTCCATGAGGAGCATATTCCAAAATTATTTTGAAATATATAGGGTGATCCCCAAAAAAATTACATACCAAAGTTATATTTTTTCTTATGGAACACCCTATATTTTTTTATATTTTTAGATACTATAGACAAAATAAAGGTGAGTTACTATTATATTTCCCATACTCAAAACTGACCATTTCTGAGAAATTTTGAGAAATTTAAAAATACAGACCATAATTTGAAAATTGTTTTCACCCTGTAACGTGTAACGAGCTGCTCGTGATTAAATGTACTGCTTAGCTCGAAGGTTAAAGTCAAGTACTGAATGAAATTTTTAATGCAATATTATACAGAGTGGCGAAAAAAATTGCCTCAAAATTTGGACACACATTTAATTAAATAACTTCTTAAAGTTGAACGGAACACCCCGTATTTAGTGGCGTAATTTGACGCAGAATTAGATTCCCTTCAAAACTATCGTAGGGTTCTCTATACCTATCTCTCCTGCTTTTTACACAAAAGGCGTTTTTATATTTTACTTATGAGTAATTCTTTTATCTCAAAAATGAAACACACTGTATTGTAATGAAAAGCTTAAAAAGCATTTTTAAAACCTTTTTACTAAGGAATACGTAGATTCTCTAGAAGCAGAAGTTTAAATTTCTGAAAATACGGTGTATCTTCAAAATAAGAAGATGCACGTGTCTTAATTATTGAGGCGAAATATGTTAAATTCGCTTGTTTCTTAGCAAATTAGACTCCATATTGAGGACGAGGATGTCCACAGAACTGGCCAGCCAGGTCTCCGGACCTTACAAGTCCCGACTATTTTTTATGGGGATATATCAAAAGTATTGTTCACGATACACCGCCAACGACACCCCAGGTTATGAAAGTACGAATAAGAAATGCGTTTCGTTCCATACCGCAAAATATGTTATCAGAGTTCAGCACTCATTTCAAGAAAGAGTTCGCCTATGCATCGAGAATGGACACCATTTTGAGCATTTATGAAAATAATAAACTATTTGAGATTCTTAATTTTTCGATGAAATGACTTCAAAAATGCTTTTTGAGCTTTTCATTACAATACAGTGTGTTTCATTTTTGAGATAAAAAAATTACTCATAAGTAAAATATAAAAACGCCTTTTGTGTAAAAAGCAGAAGAGATAGGTATAGGAAACCCTGATATAGTTTTGAAGGAAATCTAATTATGCGTCAAATTACGCCACTAAATACGGGGTGTTCCATTCAACTTTAAGAAGTTAGTTAATTAAATGTGTGTCCTAATTTTGAGGCAATTTTTTTCGCCACTCTGTATAATATTGCATTAAAAATTTCATGTAGTTAATAACTTCAACCTTTGAGCTAAGCAGTACATTCAATCACGAGCAGCTCGTTACACGTTACAGGGTGAAAACAATTTTCAAATTATGGTCTGTAGTTTTAAATTTCTCAAAATTTCTCAGAAACGGTCAGTTTTAAGTATGGGAAATATAATAGTAACTCACATTTATTTTGTCTATAGTATATATATATATATATATATATATATTGTAATGTTTAGAAGAACGTTAAATATTTGATGAGTTGAAATGAAAATGAAAAATTAAAAAAAAAACAATGAAAATGTTCGTATTTGGTAATCTGTGCTATGTTATTTGAGTTTTTCTGAGGATTCTACCGTTTTTTCTGAAACCTCATATTATAATAATCGATACCTATGTTTGAAATAAACATGTTTTCAACATTACAAGCATTTAGCATGATTTAAAAAATTACAGAAAACAAATTTTACAAATAATTTTGAGCACAAGCAGATAACAAAATGTTAATAGTTCGAACATACTGTATATGAAATTGGATCTGAACACAATAGCCAATGATATGCCAGGAAAGATCTTGATGCAAAATTAGGAATTTTGAAAGTATGAAAAGCAGAAACGTCGAAAGAATGTTTTTACATGTCTTGTAAATAGTATGTGAGGTAGTTAGAAATGTTTCGTAAATAAAAACTGTCAAAAAGATGAAAATAATGAAAAGTGCAACAAAAGGTGCGGGAAAATCGAAAATTCGTGAAGGAAACAAATGTTGTTGGTATCGACGAAAAAAATCAACAAGCGAAGAGAGAAAAAAAAATAATTTGGAAGAAGGAACTAAGAGAATTTAAATTTAAAAAATCAATCAATTTTCGTTAGAAAAATAATTACTTGCCGATACAATAAGTAAATACCATAAAGAACAATAGCTGATGAAAGAGCCCAGAAGCAGAGCGAATCTTACCTTTTTTCATTGGAGATTCACCAGTACGAGTCGAAGTCACAGTCGACAAAATTGGCTGCAGTTTCCAGGAACGGCAGAAAATCCGAAACACTGATCATTCTCACTACTAGAGCTCACATGTATTTTGAAACCATAAGAAGTCACTGCAGTGCAATTAAAATAAAACTTTTATAGAACCCTTTTTGATAAAACTCGTTTATGATTTAGTATGTAGACCACATAACCTACAAAACTAGGTTACAGTTCACTATTATTATTTCATAACTTCACATTTCCTGTATATACTTGCTATGAAGCATTAATCAGGTTATTTATCGCAGAATAGGTGGTAGAAAGTTTCTCCTGAATAGAGAAAATTATTATTCCGACTGAATTTCTGATTTATTTTCAATGTTTGAGCAACAATGAATTGCCACTTTCTGAAATTCACTTCAAAAGCGACCAGAGGGCACCACAGTAGAACCGACTTCAGAGATTCCGTAGGCGTACCGATTGAGTTAGCTGAGGTGAAGGAAATAAGGTAAAAGAGTAGATGGAAAGAAGGTAAGACGCATAGCCGGAGATATTGAATATTTACATGGGTATTCATTTGTCAATATATATTGAATTAAATTCAAAGGGGAACTAGCTTAAAAATTATGAAAATAGTAAAAAAGAATAGTAAAGAACAAAAATGTTAGTAAAATTAAAAATTTATATATTTTGTTATGATGTGTGGTTGTGGAAAGTAAATAAACAAATATAAAATAGAATAAAAACGAACCGCAATCAACGCATCATAACAATATATATCAGCCCGTGAAACCAGAAATGAACGAGGAAGAAATGTTAATAATATAAATATGGACTTAGCAACAATTCTCGAATGGGGATCTAATAACTTGGTAGAATTCAATGCAAAAAAAACACAAGCATGTCTTTTCTCTAGAAAAGCCGATCTCACTGTGCCTAACATAACTTTGTCAGGAGTAACCATACCACTGAAGCCATCCATATCGATGCTTGGTATTACTATCAGCAATAACCTTTCCTGGAAAAATCACTTGAGGTCCATTGCCAAAAGTGCATCCCAAAAACTTGGTTTTCTGTTTCGTGCCAAGAGCTATTTCACCCCCAGTCAGCTGCTTATGATCTATAAGGCACAGATCCGACCTGTCCTGGAATACTGTTCCCATATTTGGAGTGCGGCACATAAACATATCCTGAGGCTATTGGATTCTGTCCAAAAAAGGGCAATTCGTCTCGTCGGTGATGCCTCGCTTACAAACTCTCTCACTTGTCTGGAACACCGTAGAAAAGTTGGCGATTTGTCTCTATTTTATAGATATTTTCATGGGCGATGCTCTTCTGAAATATCAACAATCGTTCCTGCTTTGGCAGTCTCTTCGAGATTAACCCGTCAAGTTCAGTCATCACACCCTTCGTGGTCACTTTGGAGACCTGCAGAACATCACTTTCCAAAGACTCGTTCATCCAACGAACAGCGAGGCTTTGGAACTCATTGCCTAGGGAGGTGTTCCCCGAGGCATAAAACCTTCAGAAATTTAAGAAGAACACCAACTCCTACCTTCTTTTCCTAGGTTCGCACGATGTTCTCTGAACATTACAGGATATCCCTTTTCGTGGGAACCAGAACATAAAAAAAAAAAATAAATATATATATATATATATAAATTGTTTTAATAAGAAATATTAGTTCAATGTTAAAAAGAATGATAAGTGATATAATGATTCTTATATATGACATAAATACCTGCGGTTTGTTTTGCAATTTTTCTATACATTTTACTGTTCTGGAGCCTTGTACCATTTTCTAGTCCAAGTATATGTCCCAAAATTTCAGCACTGGAGTTTCTTTATTGTCATAAGTATGTTGCAAAACAATACATTCAATTTGCACAACCTATAAAAAGAATATGGAAATCCAAATTCATGAATAAACTTTAGATCTCAGTTAGACAAAATAATACTCAAGTTGAAATATCCTGTATGATAAAATCTGAACAGAAGGAAACATGAGAGTGAACTGTCAAAACATTTCGATGGAATGTGTATAAAAATAAAAAGAGTGAGTACAGGAAATTGTCAAAGATGAATTTTGACAAACTTTGTATATATAATATAAGCTAAAGCATCATAAATTGTAAATAAAATCGATAGAATAGTTTAGAATGAGAAAAAATATCCTAGGAAGTGAGCAAAAAACCTTAATTTTGTGAGATTGAACAAAGAGTGGTGGTTGCCAGGAAAAAAAAAATAAGCTCGAGCAGATGTAAAAATTTTTTGAAAAAGGAAGCCGTACAAAAATTTGATTAGGAATAAAATGTGAAGATACTACACGAAAGTGAGCAAATCAACCAGTATACTATATAAAACATTCAGAGACAAACAAGCGTAGAAATCACAAAGAAGAAACCACTCACCTTTTAAAATATAGTCGAAGTCCTAGCCGTGACGCTGCTATAATAAAGGGGGCTTTCCACAGAGGAACTGCAAACGAAGAACACTTCCAGGATTTTTTTAAATACCCACAGGTACTTTCAAACCCAAATCTAAACCAAGTGAACGTATTCGTATCAGACACTTATTTCGGGTACTTTTATGACTTTTTTATATTTGCTCATAACCTGAATCTAACCCATGAATTCATATTTATTAGTTACATTATTGCACATGAGCAAATATCTTGACATCATGATTTCACTGTTTATTGAGTTAGATAATGCAGGTTAGGTCGTTTTTAAGGATTTATTCAAATGGAAGAAACATTATTTGACCATTTTCTGAATTCATTAATTATCTGTTTGATCACAAAACTGTACATTTCACATTGACTCCAATCAGAGCAACGAGGTGGCACCACTGAATCCCAACTCGAGAGAGGGCGATCTCATGTCTCCATAGGCGTACCGATAGAGCTGCGGTAAGGTGAAAGAATACAGGTAAAAGAATATTTGAAAAAAATAAGCATGTGTACATACTTTACAAAATTATCAAATAAAAAGGAAATCAATTAATCAAACTCATCATAACAAATATATTATTATGATGACTAGATGGTAAAACAAAAAATGATAAATAAAACAATGACAATCATTATAACAATTATAATGACAATCAGTTCAATCATAATAAATGGCGCCGCAACGCCGGGCGATAACAGCAACGTGGGGAGATAGCAATAACGTGGGGAGATAGCAATAACGTGGGCGAAATAACAAAAAGGGCGAAATTATGATAATGCAATAAGCATCATATTTTTTTGTGTTACTCATTGTACTTGATATTAGTTATATGACTAAATAAACGATTTATATATATATATATATATATATATATATATATATATATAATGATTGTCGCCCAACGCGGAGCAGAATTGCCAAAATGCTAATAAGAAGCAAGTGTAAATTTTGAAGGAATTGAAAAGAAGAGCATTTGTTTGAAATCAAATATATTTATACAGGAAAAATATATAGTTGACATTTTAGAATTCTTACATTGACATATTTGTAAAAGTGTGGAGAAAATGGATTTGAGAGAAGGTGAAAAAGTTAGCTTGGAAGAAGGTGCAGAAGGTAGAGAAAGAGGTTATCAGGAACAAGGAGAGAGTAGTAATGTGAGAGGGAGTGAAGCACAAAGTGAAAGGACAGAAAGGGACAGTTAGTTACAAAAAATAATGGAATTCATAAAAGAAATGAAAAATTGAATGGAATAAAAAATGGAAAGAATGAATGAAAATTCAATAAGAATGGAAGAAAATCTAAAAGAAAATATGGCAAGTATGAAAAATTGAATGAAATATGAAATGAAAGGAAACTCAGAAAAAATGAAATTCATAAATGAGAACATGTCAAGTATGAAAAATGAAATGAAAGAAAATTCAGCAAGAATGGAAAAAAAATGGAAAGAATGAATGATGGAATGAGAGAAAGTATGGGAAGGATAGAAGAATGAATGAAAGAAAATATAGAAGGAAATATAGAAGCTGTGAAAGAAAATATAAGAAGTGTCAAAGAAAATATGAGAAGTATGCAAGATGAATTGGAAAGAAAAATAGAAGATATGAAAGAAAATATGGAGGGAATGGAAAGTAAAGTGCAGTTGAAATCAGAAGAAAGTAAAAAGGAATTTTTAGAAATTCACAAACAATTAGAGACAAGAATAGAGCAAAATAATGGAGAAATTTATGTATCTATAACTCAAGAAATAGCTATTGTTGACAATCAAGTGGAACAAAATAACAAACAAATAAAAGATATGAGAGTAGATATTGACGGTAATGATAAAAAATTCAAGAATGACATAAACAGGCTTAACAAAAAGGTGGACATACAACAAAATGATGCAAATCTGAAAATTATTAGAGTAGAGAATAAAATATCAAAAATTGAAGAAAGTTTCAAAGAAAATACACGATTTAAAACAAGCAGTGAGCAAAATAATGAGGAATTCCATGGGGTAGTAATACAAAAAACAGATGTAAGTAACAATTCATTAGAAAAAGATGATGAACAAATACAAAATATAGAAATGAATCTTGATAATAATAATAATAATAATGAATTTAAGGATGATATAATTATGATTAATAATAATTTTGAGATGCAACAAGGGAAAATAAATGATAAAATAATAGAAATAAATGACATAAACATAGCAAATAAAAGTTTTGAAATGGAAGAAACGAATACGAATAATGAAATAATAATAATAGGAAGTGAGGTCTCAAAAATAAAATTAGGAAATAATTTGAATGAATATGAATATTAAAAACAAGAAGAGTTTGAAATTATGGAAAAAGAAAAAGTTGACAATGTTAGATAAACTTTCAATTGAGAATATTTGAAATAAAATATATGTATGCAGTAACAAAACAAGTTCAATTCCATAGAAGGAGAGATAAATAATAAATAAAGAATTTAGGGAGTAATCAATTGTAGGTTTGACAAATTTCACGGGTAAGGTAGGGAACAAAAAGTTTGAAAAAAATATTTTTAAAGAGACTGTTTTAGAAACATTTGAATAGAACAAGATAAATTGAAAAATAATCTTAAAGGTAAAAATACACCAATGAGAGAAAAAACTAGAGGAAACAAATCAACACATGAATTGAAATTTGAAGAAAGATAATAACAACATTGAATAACATTCACTAATACTGAATAACATACAATTTGATACAATTATTGGTACAGATCAGTTAGAAAGAGCAAGAACCAAAATAGATTATGAAGGGAAAATATAGAAATGGATAATAAATGGTTTGATTTTTTTTTGAAAAACTTGAAGTAAATAGAGATAAAAATATTTGTGTATGAGAGGAATGAATGGAAGAAATGAATGTAATAATGATGAAAATAATAATGAAATATATGATAAGAAATATAAATGTGATGATAATAATGAAGGTATATTAATTATTATAATTAAGGTATATTAATGAATTATTAATAGATATAATAAGTTAATTATGTATTAATAAAATATAGCAAAAGAGTATATGCACAAAATAAAAGAAAATAAATTGAGAGATTCAGATTAATAAAATACCAAATTCCATATGAATATAGAGAATAATTAAAGAAAGAGATAGGAAAAATAATAAAACAGAGTATGATTGAAAGGAGTACCAATAATTATAAATTTTTTATCAATATTGAATATATATATATATATATATATATATATATATATATATATATATATATATATATATATATATATATATATATATATATATATATATATATATATATATATATATATATATATATATATATATATATATATATATCAAGTGTTATGAATGATGTCATTTCGACAATTTTTTTTTGAATTCAAGAGAATTTCAAAGTCAGATGGTTTCTGAAACAAAAGAAAGTAATATTAGTAATTTGAAAGTATAATAAAATTGATATTCAAATTCTACTAGCAAGTATTAGAATCTTGAATATGAATTTTAGGAAAATTGTTATGATGAGAAATATTAGTTCAATGTAAAAAAGAATGATAAGTGATATAATGATACCTATATATCACATAAATACCTGCTATATTTGTTTTGCAATTTTTCTATACATTTTACTGTTCTGGAGCCTTTTACCATTTTCTAGTCCACGTACATGTCTCAAAATTTCAGCCATAGGGTTTCTTCATTGTCATAAGTATGTTGCCAATGACACATTCAATTGGCACAATCTATAAAAAGAATATGAAAATCAAAATTCATGAATAAACTTCAGATCTCAGTTAGACAAAATAATACTAAAGTTGGAACATCCTGCATGATAAAATCTGAGCAGAAGGAAACATGAGAGTGAACTGTCAAAACATTCCGATGGAATTTGATTGAAAATAAAAAGAGTGAGTACAGAAAATTGTCAGAGATTAATTTCAACAAACTTTGTATATATAATATAAGCTATAGAATCAAAATTTGAAATAAAATTCATAGAATAGTTTTGAATAAGAAATAATTTCCTAGAAAGTGAGAAACAAACCTAAATTTTGTGAGATTGAACAAAGAGTGATGGTTGCCAGGAAGAAAAATAACAAGCTCGAGAGGATGTCAAAATTTTTTGAAACAGGAAGCCGTAGAAAAATTCGATAAGGAATAAAATGTGAAAATACTACAAGAAAGTAAGCAGATCAATCAGTGTACTATATAAAACATTCAGAGACAAACAAGCGTAGAAATTACAAAAAAGAAACCATTCACCTTTCAGAATATAGTCGAAGTCCTGGCCGTGACGCTGCTACAACAAGGGGGGCTTTCCACAGAGAAACTGCAAACGATGAACACTTCCAGAATTTTGGAAATTACCCAACAGAAACTAATCACAGGTACTTCAAACCCAAATCTAAACCAAGTGAACGTATTCGTATCAGACACTTATGTTGGGTAGTTTCATGACTTTTGCCCACTGTTTTTAAACGTTATTTCTTATATTTGCTCATAACCTGAATCTAACCCATGAACTCATATTTATTAGTTACATTATTGCGCATGAGCAAATATCTTGGCAATATTATTTCATTGTTTATTTAATTGAGTTAGATATTGCAGGTTAGGTCGTTTTGAAGGATTAATTTGAATAGAAGAAACATTATTTGACCATTTTCTGAATTCATTAATTACCTATCTGTTTGATCACATAACCAATATTCCACAAAACTGTACATGCCACATTGACTTCCAGCAGAGCAACGAGGTGGCACCACTGAATACCAGCTTGAGAGAGAGTGATCTCATGTCTCCATAGGCGTACCGACAGAGCTGGGTTAAGGTAAAAGAAAACAGGTAAAAGAGTATTTGAAAAATGATAATCATACATAGCCGGATATTTATTATATTTATTACTGTGATTACTTTTCGAAATTATCAAATAAAAAAGAAATCAATCAATCAAACTTATCATAACAAACATTTAATAATATTATAAATGGTAGTTATTGAAAAAAAAAAAAAAAATTAATTCCCCATATATATATATATATATATATATATATATATATATATATATATTATATATATATATATATATATATATATATATATATATATATATATATATATATATATATATATATATATATATATATATATATATATATATATATATATATATATATATATATATATATATATATATATATATATGAAATCCTTTTTCAATCTACTGCTCTCAGGGACTCTCCATTACAAAAGGAACCATACACATCCCAGAAATCAGCTTGGAAACAGTTTTATGTGGAATACATAAAAAGTAATCTTGTTTTCTCCCATTCATTTTTGTCGAAATTCTCTTGAGGTTGAATTGGTTAGTTTACTATAGACAAACTACCTTGTTTTCGTGGAAATCTTGAAAAAATTTGCTCCTAAAATTTGTACGTGGCGTCGTTTTTTCAAATTTTTTCAATCTCCTCCAGCTTTGTTATTTCATTCCCGGCCATTTCTGTTTTGTCCATTTCATTTGAATTTTCAAACTCGCGCACTTTCTTGTCACATTATCATTCGTTTGGGGTTATTTAAAAAAACTCATAAACTTTCATATTCTACATTTTTTATATACTAAATACAATCTTCAATGATAATTGTCTTTGACATTTCTCAGTTCTTATTTTTCCACAATTTCAAATCTTTTATCTCACCCTACTGTTCTCTGATTGGCTATTGTCATCAAGAAGTTTGTTGTTCTCCCATTGGCTATTTTTAGTTAGATACACTTTCATATACTGTATGTTTCAAGCTTATAATTTTGTGGATCACATTTAATTCAGAATGAGTTTGTAAATCTAGACTTTTTTGTTGTATTTTTAAACAATTCTAGGTTGTAATCATTTTGACAATGTATGGAAATGATTGCATTATAGTATTTGCATATTTTTACCTATCAATATTATACAGAGGCTTCATAAAGGAAAAAAAATCTAAAAAAAAATGTAAAAACAATATCTCTTGAACTACTAACTATTAAGTATTTATTATTTTTGTGTTTTTTTTAAGAAATTGTTTCTTTTTCGCCTTTGAAATATATTACTGGTCCTTCATAACATAACAATATATATATATATATATATATATATATATATATAGTGTGTAGGATTTCTTGAACCTGACGTATTTATGAGGATTGTTTATTCTTGTGAGTTAGGTTCATTCATTGATGGGATTCTTCGAAATTAATACATTTTATTTTGCCGACGTTTCGATTACGACCGCAGTCTTCTTCGGGGTTTTTTTTGGCTACAAAAATATTTTTCGTTTGAAGTGGAAAATTTACATTCTAACAAGAATATGGACTCACCTTAAAAAGTTTAGAAATACATGGAGAAATTGGCTAGGCCATCATTTTGACATTTCTTCCTCTTCTTCATGGTGAGCACAAACAATAAATAGTTCTTTATGGAAATAATTTGAACTTCACTTGTTGGTATTCAACTACTACTGAGATGACATTGAGATTGATATTGACGACGGTTTTTGCGTTTGGATGAAAAATTGGTACAGGTTTCTATTGTTTAGTTGCTGTGGGTTTCGTTAGCTTTACAGAGGGACGATGTTCATTAATTTTTGGGCAGATGGCGTGATAGTTGTTGCATGTTGGGTCGTTGCATGGAATTTCATAGACTGTGTGTGTTTTTATAAGGTTTTTCAAATATTGGGATGTTTGTCCGATATATACGTTGTTGCATGTTGGGTCGTTGCATGGAATTTCATAGACTGTGTGTGTTTTTTTATTTTAGGGTTATTTTGGGGTTTTTTTTTAATTCTGAAAAATTGCTTGAGAACGTTTTTAAGCTTTTGTGGCTGACTTTTATGTCGTGTGGCTTTGTAACTGATTTTTTCTGATAGGCCTTTTGAGTAGGGGATGGAGACGTGGAATTTGTTGTCAGTATGTTTGGGGTAATTTTCTACATTGTAGAACTTCTTCATTCCCTCTTTAAAGATATCATCAATCAACTGCTTGGGAAAGTTATTGAGCTGGAGTGTTTTTTCACCTTTGTTGATTGCTTTGGGTCTGAATAATGGGTCACTTAAGTGTATGGCTCTATCTGCAAGTCCAATAATGACTGTTTTTTTTGTGCGATGGGGTGGTGAGATTCGAAATTGAGGTATCTGCCAGACCAGGTTTTTTGGTTAACCATCCAGTTGTGATTTCGTCGTTAATATTATGTAAGGTAAGGTCTAGAAAGTTGAGTTTTTTTCTTTTTCGAGTTTGTAGGTGAATTGTAATTGAAGATGGATTTATTGAAGGAGTTGATTGTATAATTTAGTTTGTTTTTGGGTATTATTAGTGGGCAGTCATCGACGTAGCGTAGGTGGAGTGGTAAGGGGTAGTCGAGTTCACTTATTGCGGTTTCTTCTAGATTTTAAACTCCTTACACCCCGCGATAAAATTTACTATGGAAATAGCAAAAAATAATTCTCTCCCTTTTTTAGATTTAATGTTAAATATCAACGATTCTAAATTTGATTTTTCGATTTATAGGAAACCAACTCATACAGATACAGTAATCCCCTTTTCTTCTTGCCACCCCAATTCCCATAAATTCGCAGCGTTTAACTCTCTTTGCCATAGACTATTTAATATCCCTCTGGCCCCTGAAAGTTTCAATATTGAATGGAATATTATTAAACAAATAGGTCACAACAATGGTTTCCCCCCCTACTTAATCAACAGAATTCGTGATAAACATCTAATCAAATCCCTCCATCGAAGTTTAGTTCCGATCGAAAAAACTAACAAATATTGTTCTATTCCTTATTTAGGCAAAGTTTCTCTTGATATCTTGAATATTTTCAGACGTTTCGGTAATGATATCAATTTCTCCTTTTATACTACGGATCCTATTTCCAAAATGTTAGTCAATACTAAAGATAAAGTACCTCCCTCCCACAAATCAGGATTTCATTGATGAAAAAAAACAAGAGTTGGTGAACAGTTAAACGATTGAGTTAAACCCACACATAGAGGATTATAATACCAAAAGTTCATTTGCTAACCATATTCTTAATTACAACCATACTTTTGATATAGAGACTGATTTAGATATTTTACATGTTTGCCAAAAGGGTTCTCTACTCAATTTTCTTGAAATATTTGAGATCAATGCCGTCATAAACAATCCGAGTGTTATTTCCTTAAACGAACAAGTACAGTTTGATTGTCGTAAGTTTTTTAATTCTCTTACATTTCATTAGAACTTTTTCCTTCCTTGATCTCCGATAAACCAATTGTTCTACGTCATAGTGCATTCGTTCGTTTGGACAGGGCCATTCCTGTTTGCTCTGTGGTGTTTTCCTTTTTCAGTACAAGTTGCACTTCGGGTTGTTTTGTTGTAATAACTAGTCTGTCATATACATACTGTTCTTTATTTTGATACATAATTGTTTTACTCTTATGGATATATATAAATTTGTAAATATGGATAGGTGACATCTGAGCTCTACGCATGGTCATCAATTTCCGGCGGTGCTTCGTGATCATTCATTTTACCTGAGTATTTCTTTTGAATCATGAGTAGGTTGACATTTTGAATCAATTTTCCTTTCGATGATTTAACCAACTCCACAATATATACGTTCACCGAAATACCAAGTTTTTCGAATTTTTAAGTTTTGCCTAGAGTGATGGGAAATTCCAACCCCCCCATATTCAGAACAGTCGACCAATGATAGTATTTTGATTGCCTATCTGAATGATGTCCGTGTGGTACAGGATACAAAGCAAAAACTACTGCCATCCGAAACATTTGTTGTCGATATTCCGAACGTTGATACAAGCCTGTTTTTCAGCAATAGCTTGTGGAAGTTCGATGAAGGATTTATCAATGACATTTTCCTTGAACCACCCATGTGAATTCGTTCCTCCATCAATAGTATTGTTATATTTCAATCCAAGTTTCTCTCTGTCCAAGCGCATTTTGACGAATTTCCCGCAAAATCATATATTCACCTTCAGCATGGGGACTTTTTAAAAATGTTGATTCTACGTTTGAAAAGGCTGGAGGCTGTGCCAAATTTATAATAACCCCGGCACGTCGATTCCAAATCTTTCCAAATGACTCGGCTTTTTAGATTTTTCCTAGCTGCCAACTACTGACCTCCCACCCCTAATTTTTTTATAAAATTACGGCAAGTTTTCAAATGCCCCAAATTTGTTACCAATTTTCGCAATGACCTAATGGAAATTTTGAAACCCTTATTACACAGTCGAATACTATATTTCGAATGTTTTAGCCAAGTTTTGCGTTTCGTTAGACTGGATTTTTATTCGAGAAGGTTTTGACCCTCCTAGTATTTAACACTCATCCCATCGCTAAGAGCGGCAATTTGCTCAGAATTCATCGTTATTCAAAGAATCAAATAGAGCACAAAAAATTCGAATAAAAATCAATGCTTTTCACAAACAAAATACAGATCTGTCTCTCTCTCTCTCACCTTTTTTGATGAAATCGAATACAGCTGCTATAGTCGTCCTCTTCGTCATGGTGGATGGTCTTAGTTTGTGATGAATTCAAAAACAGATGTCTTCGTCGTGGATGAACTAGGTACTTGAAACTTCAGACATATTCAGAACTGATGACAATCCAATATTTATTGCTTTCTTGTCAATCTGTTCGTTCGTTTGTATGTATCAATTATTAATGATAGTATTGAGAAGCAAAACATTTCGGACAAACTTCCCGATGAACTAGAGATTTGTTACTTCAGACATAGTTCAGAACTGGCGACATTGCAATATCAATTAGCTTTCTTGTCTGTCTGTTTTTTCGTTTATCTAAAATATTAATGATAGTATTGAGGAGCAAAACATTTCGGACAAACTTCCCGATGAACTACAGATTTGTTACTTCAGACATAGCTCAGAAATGTTTATTCGTTTTTCTGTGATAATGTTCGGAACGGTGGATCAGATGTGGATTCTCCTACAACGTAGAGCGGTTATTTTTTTTCTATGAATGTGAAGAATGTGGTTGGTTGATGATAAATACAACTTCCAATTTTACGAAATTGTATAATAAATATACTTGATACAAATTTGCAACAGCCTGATGACTTTTATGGAAATGTCAATGATTTTATTTTCAGTTCTGTCTATCTGACTTTTTTCCTGGCAACTGTCACTGCTGGTTTCTTATACGACACTCGAAACAACTTGGCGAGCCGTTGCCAAAAGTACAATACCGAACATACCGGCGGCCTTGAAAGTATCCACTTTCAAAGAAATATAGAATTAATTGCATCAGGTCTAGAGAACAAGTTTTACAATAACTATACTTAATACTAATAAGTGTGTAGTATTAAATATTAACAAAGAAGTGAGTTGAAAAAAAAAACGCAACTAAACGAAGGTAAAGTGTCAGTTCACTGGCAAAATGCTAATGTTAGTGATAGCTCGTTTTACGATACCGTTTTTGGTGAGAATATTCACAACACGCACAATATTGTCTGATCCTTGATGTACAGAAGTAATTCTTCCCAAGGTCCATTGCTGGGGTAACGTTTTGTCATCTCGAAGGAGTACTAGTCTTCCTGTTAGCTCCTGGATCTCCTTCTTGAATTGCCATTTGCTTCTTTGATGTAAATTGTGGAGATAATAATTTTTCCATGTAGTCCAGAAACTTTGAAGTAATTTTTGTGAATGTTGAAATCGGGTTAGATGGTTAAAAGGGGTATCATCGATGCTGAGTTGAGGAGCGGCGTTCAATGGCTGTCCGATGATAAAATGTCCTGGAGTGATCGCCTCGAGGTCATTGGGATCAGAGGATAAGGGAACGAGGGGACGCGAGTTTAGAGTAGCCTCGACCTGAGTTAATATTGTCATAAATTCATCAAAGGTATAAGGATCGGTAGAAAAAATACGTTTCAGATGATATTTTAGAGATTTTACGGCGGCTTCCCATAACCCCCCAAAATGGGGTGAACGAGCCGGTATGAAGTGCCATTGCATTTGGCTATTACTGAAATAATCTTGTAATGGCTTGCTAGACAAAATGTCGTAAATTTCCTTGAAATGATTGTGGGCTCCAATGAAATTGGATCCATTATCTGAATAGAGATTAGTACACATTCCTCGCCTAGACACAAATCGCCTGAATGCTGCCACAAACGCTTCTGTGGTTAATTCACTTGCAAGTTCAATGTGAACCGCCTTTGTAGATAGGCAAACGAAAATACATGCGTAGCATTTTAGAATTTTTCGGTTCCTATATTTCCCGTCCTTTAGGAAAAATGGTCCAGCATAGTCAAGACCGCAATTGGAAAAAACGCGAGAAGGGTTTACTCTGCGGACAGGAAGATTGCCCATTTGATTAAATAGTTTTGGTGGATCAGCTCTAAAGCAGGGTATGCATTGTCGGAGTATATTACGTACCGCTTCGCGACCGTTCAATGGCCAGAACCTTCTTCTGATAAAAGAAAGGGTTGCTTGACAGCCAGAATGAAAATTGAGCTCATGAATATGACGTACTAATAAAATCGTAAAAGGATGTTTTTTGGGAATAAGGATAGGATGCTTTGTATCTTGGCTAATGTTTGCATGTTCTAATCTGCCGCCTACTCGGATAATGCCATCGGTGTCAAGATAAGGATTTAGGGACTTCAAATAACTACTGAATTTAACTGACCTTTTGGAGGCTAAACTCTTTAAATCATCGGCAAAGCACTGAGCTTGAACAAGTTTAACTAAAACATTTTCCGTGTTTTACCACTCAGAAAGAGGATATTTAAGGAAGTCATGTCGAAATTTTGTTTAAGTCTGGGCCTTTTAGTAAACCTCAAACAATAAGCCATGACTCATATTAGTTTGGGGTAACTAGAAAATTTTTCAAAGATGTTATCATTATCTGATATAAGCAAACAAGTATGATTTTGATTGAATTCATCAAGGTCTGAATGTGCTCGTGAGTAA
Organism: Gonioctena quinquepunctata; assembly: GCA_018342105.1. Taxonomy (NCBI): domain Eukaryota; kingdom Metazoa; phylum Arthropoda; class Insecta; order Coleoptera; family Chrysomelidae; genus Gonioctena; species Gonioctena quinquepunctata. The sequence goes on from JAFIRS010005013.1 coordinate 58,369, forward strand.
TTAGAAATATGGCAGTTTTGAGGCCATTTGTCTTGAGTTTCAGATAAAAACTCTGGTCCGTGCCACCACATGGAAGCAGGATTATTTTTGAAGATACATGATACCAAGTGTTTGTGTCAGAGATAGTTTGAATTTCTGAAATCCTATTACAAACGAAAGTTTCCATGTCCGTGGTTCAGCACTTAGCCATGATAATACAATACTTGAATCAGTCCAGTAATGAACTGCTTCGAAATTGAGGTTCAAGGACTCGATTACCTTTTACAAGTTTGGATAAGAGAAGGCACCTGACAATTCCAATCTGGGAAGGGATATAGCCTTGAGAGGGGCAACGCGTGATTTCGCGCATAAGGGACTGATTTGAACATCACCATTATGATTTTGCGATCTTAGGTATACACATGCTCCATATGCTTGAATTGAGGAATCACAAAATCCGTGTATTTGTAAATTCTTAGGATTTCTTAAAATGACATGTCGAGGGATTTTCAAAATGTTGGAATTTTGGAGTTGGTTACAAAAATGAATCCAGGATTTGTAAAGTTTTGTTGGAATAGGGTCATCCCAATTGAGGTTGGCTAGCCACAGCTGCTGGATGATAATTTTGCCTGAATTATTATAGGACCAAGGAGGCCTAGAGGGTCAAAATTTGGCAAATGGTCGAGAGAATGTTTCTCTCAGTGACAGGTGTGGAGCACTGAGCGACACTTGTGAATGAAAAGACCAACGAGGACAATAGGTTCGTTGGAACGAACTTTCACCTTGTGACTTATAGATAAAACAGTCAGATTTGGAATCCCAAGAAATCCCCAATGTCTTTGTACTTTGAGAGCTGTTCACAAGATGTTTGATGGAATTATCATTAGGACTGCAAATAGCGGCTAGGACAGTAGGTTCGTTGGAACAGAACTTTCACAATTGAAATCCTGAGGCTTTAAGCAAAGTGACTAAATTTTTTCTCATCAAAATTAGGTTTTCTACAGTGTCTGTGCCTGTGATGATATCATCGATATAAAAATCATTGCAGATAATGTTAGATTCGAGAGGAAGAGTGAGTTGATTATCTAAAGCGATTTGTTTTAGACAACGTGTGGACAGAAAACTTGCAGAAGCAGTTCCATAAGTGATTGTGTTCAATTCAAAATGGGAGAGCTCTTGATTGGGATGTTCTCGCCATACGATACGTTGAAGACTACGTTGCGTATGCTGAATGTTAACCTGGCGATACATCATAGCAATGTCACCAGTTAAGACGAAGTTGTGTTGTCTGAAACGTAATATTATGGTGAACAGATCATTTTGAATGGTCGGTCCAACCTTGAGGACATCGTTTAAGGAGAGGCCTGAAGAGGTTTTAGCGGAACCATCAAAGACTACTCGCAGTTTGGTTGTAGTACTATCATGTTTTTCTACGGAATGATGTGGTAAATAATAAATGGGATATTGACTTTGATGATAGCGATCAATTTTAGTCATATGACCGAGACTTTCATATTGTGACATAAAATCAGAATATTGGGTTTTAAGTTGAGGGTTTTTATTCAGCTTTCTTTCAATCGCGTGAAATCAGCAAATGGCTGTTTCTTCAGAGTCACCCAGTTGACATAATTTTCTTTCAAAGGTAAACTCACTATGAATCTACCAGTGTTGTCTCTACTGCATGTTTCAGAGAAGTGAGATTCGCACTCAGCTTCTTCCTCAGTAAGAATTTTTTTTACTTGCATAGTTTTCTTCAATCTGCCAAAAGTCTTGTAACTGGATTTGTATTGAATTGGTTGTGGATAACAAACAAGAATTCGTTGATGATAATGGGAGATCAGATAAAGATCTGGATATTATCCAGCCTAGCTTGGTTTTGTGAAGTATTGGTTGATTTTTGCCCAATTCAATTCGTCCATTTGCCAGAAGTTCAAAGAATATACCCGCACCCAAGAGCATGTCAATTTCAGAGGAATATTGAAGTTTGGGTCGACAAGCGAAATACTGTCTGGAATCTTGAGATTGGTTGAATGTATTTTTTGTTGCGGTGTTAAGCCGGTAATTTTGTCAATTATTAGATATGACAATTCAAATATGTAATTATTACATAAAGATTGGGCTTTAATTGAAGTACGTTCTGAAATATTGATGAGATTTCGATTTAATCCGGAAATTGGCATATTGATAGGGATAGAGTTCAATTTCAATTTATTAAATAGTTTTTTAGTGATGAAATTGGACTGAGAGCCGCTGTCCAACAGTGCTCTGCATTTTATAGGTTTACCATTCCTGTCGAAAACATTAACAATTGCGGTGGAGAGGATTGTATAGGTGTGGTAACTGATTTGAGATGCCATTGCATGAGTACACAAATTTTCAGAAATATCAGGTGGGTGAGAGCTAGACGATTCGGCATTCGATTCTTGATGAGGTTGAGAATCTTGTAGATTTTTACAGGTTACTTGGCTGTGTTTTCGAATTTTGTTTGTATCATTTGTGTTCAAGTGCAGCAAACTATGATGTCTCTTTTGGCAAGAGCGACAAGAATACTGGGATCTACAATCATGATTTGAATGCCCAGGTCTTAGACAGTTAGAGCATAGTCTGAAGCGCCTAATTTCAGCAAGTCTTTTTTCTATGGGAATGTTTAGAAATGATTTGCACGAGTAGATATAATGGGATTGATCACATAATGGACATATATTATTGTTAGTTGATAAATGAGCGTAAGAGCGATTATCAATAGATTTCTTATTAGGTTGCATATTTTGGTTGGAAGTATTAGCTTTGGTGCCTAACGATTCCAAGAGACGACAACGTTGACTTAAAAATGTTATGTAGTCATCTATTTTTGAATTGTTGTTTGTTTTAGTGAATATTTCCCACTCCTTCCGAGTTGAAGAGTCCAATTTAGAATTGAGTAGGAAGATTAGAATGGTATCCCATTCATCAACCTTCTCACCTAAGCTTCTTAACGATCTGAAATGTTTCATGCATGCATGCATGGAGTTCTCTTGTCGTCGTTCCATGGCTAGGTTCGACAATTCAGTCTGACAGATGGTTGGCTCTTTATGTGCTGTCAATCACCGCCATTGCATTTGTTGTTTTCCTCATGGCTTCGAATTATTTTGTATCGGCGGAAGTTTTCGGCCCTCCCAAGTTTAAGTATGGGACGCACCCCTGGAAAGGGGTATTCCCATTTTCCCAATTGGTCTACGTTATAAACATGGGAATTATATAAAAATTTTCAGTAACATTAACCTACAAAACTAATTTTTTGAATTTTTTCATCTCCATGTAAGTAGCACTTATCGTATCATATTACCCATGTAACTAAGTCTTTGTTCTTCTTTCATTGTAGAATACTTTTATATATGCTGAAGATGAACCTATAGAGGTTCGAAACATGTTCAATAATCGATGGTATTGACCTAATCGATTTTAATATTATATTGTGGAGACGACTTCGTGTTTTTCTTCTTCATAAAATTATACCACTCCACTTCGAGATACAATGGACTTCTACCACAGGTTACTTAATGCTAGTCGAGCAACTTTAGTCCAGTTCTACAAGAAGCTTCTACTTCAAAGGAAAACCACCAACTTAGACATTTGGTTCAATAGTGAATGCCTTCGCCGTAATTTGATCCCAGGGTACGTAGTTGTCAGGTCCAAATCGTTGAGTAATTCTTCAAGAACAGCGGTTAGCAGGGCACAACGTCTATGGATAAAACTTGAAATCAAACACCACTACGTTAGACTCGCCGATATCAATGTAAAACTCTTCTGGTTGTACAGCAAACTTACTCCCTTTATCCATAGTTTGGAACTTGATCAGTTGCATTCTTCCTTTTTGGATATGGTGGAAGATCAAGGTAGGAAAAAGTTTTATATTTTGAAAAATAAACTCAATCGCCTGAATTGTTCCCTAAACGTTCAAGATAGGTCTCTTCTCACTGATAGCAATCAAAAATTTTCCAATCATGTTTTTCATAAAAGAGTTTTAAACCTTTCTTCTTTCAATGATTTCTCTGAAAATGAAATTTCTTTCCTCAATTATGGACTTAAATATAACATTAATAAATACAACAATAAACAAAATTATAAGCTTTTGCAGTTGAATGTGAAAGGGTTATTGAAACATACAACTCAACAATAAGGATTTTATTAGAAGTGATATTTCTAGATCTCTCAACAACAACTTTTCACTTCTCAATTCTGGATCTAATTTTAATTCAGACTTTCAAATTGGCAAAAATATTTCCAAAAAAATTTCTGAGAATCAACTAGTGGTCACTAAGGCCGATAAAGGTAATTGCATAGTTATATTAGATAGAGTTTATTATAATAACAAAGTTACCCTTTTTTTGAGTACAGATAGTTTCACCAAATTAACTTTAGACCACACCAATAGATTTTTCAATAGCATGAAGGTCACCTTGAATATATGCATTGACACGATCAAATTTTACAATTCTTCCAAGTTTAAACTTACCCCCATGAACCCCGCCACCCCTTTGCTTTACGGTTTACCCAAAATACATAAGGATGATATCCCCATCAGACCAGTTGTTTCTTATTGTAACTCTCCAGTATCTAAATTAGCTTCTTGGTTAAATTCCCTTATTAAAGAGATCACCCATTTTCATAATCCTCTTTCTTTGTTGAATTCATTTTGAACTCACTCAAAAATCAAAGATGTTGTAGTGCCACCAAATTCTATTTTGTTGTCTTTCGACGTGGTTAATTTGTTTCCTAGTGTCCCCTGAAGACTGTATCAGGTTAGTAAGAGAGCTATTATTTAAGGCAGATGTTCTTCTTTTCATGTCCTCAATTTATGCAGCCTTTTGAACACTGTTTTACAACAAAACTTCTTTCAGTTTAACAATGAATTCCTTTGCACAAAATTCTGGCCTAGCTATGGGTAGTAATTTGTCCCACTTCTAGCAGAAATTTTATGTCTGATTTAGAACATAACCTCAAACTCTTTCCTTTATTTCACAAAATAAGTTTTGGTACAGATATGTGGATGATTGCATTGTTCTCTTCAATGGGAATCTTCAAGAAGTAAATCTGTTGTTAGAATTTTAAACTCCTTACACCCGGATAAAATTTACTATGGAAATAGCAAAAAATAATTCTCTTCCTTTTTAGATTTAATGTTAAATATCAACGATTCTAAATTTGATTTTTCGATTTATAGGAAACCAACTCATACAGATAAAGTAATCCCTTTTCTTCTTGCCACCCCAATTCCCATAAATTCGCAGCGTTTAACTCTCTTTGCCATAGACTATTTAATATCCCTCTGGCCCCTGAAAGTTTCAATATTGAATGGAATATTATTAAACAAATAGGTCACAACAATGGTTTCCCCCCCTACTTAATCAACAGAATTCGTGATAAACATCTAATCAAATCCCTCCATCGAAGTTTAGTTCCGATCGAAAAACTAACAAATATTGTTCTATTCCTTATTTAGGCAAAGTTTCTCTTGATATCTTGAATATTTTCAGACGTTTCGGTAATGATATCAATTTCTCCTTTATACTACGGATCCTATTTCCAAAATGTTAGTCAATACTAAAGATAAAGTACCTCCCTCCCACAAATCAGGAGTCTACAGAATTTCATGTTCACAGACCGATTGTGCTGCCCAATATGTCGGTCAGAGTGGTAGAAAATAAAAAACAAGAGTTGGTGAACATGTTAAACTGATTGAGAGTTCTAGAAACCCACACTAGAGGATTATAATACCAAAAGTTCATTTGCTAACCATATTCTCAATTACAACCATACTTTTGATATAGAGACTGATTTAGATATTTTACATGTTTGCCAAAAAGGGTTCTCTACTCAATTTTCTTGAAATATTTGAGATCAATGCCGTCATAAACAATCCGAGTGTTATTTCTAAACGAACAAGTACAGTTTGATTGTCGTAAGTTTTTAATTCTCTTACATTTCATTAGAACTTTTCCTTCCTTGATCTCCGATAAACCAATTGTTCTACGTCATAGTGCATTCGTTCGTTTGGACAGGGCCATTCCTGTTTGCTCTGTGGTGTTTTCCTTTTCAGTACAAGTTGCACTTCGGGTTGTTTTGTTGTAATAACTAGTCTGTCATATACATACTGTTCTTTATTTTGATACATAATTGTTTTACTCTTATGGATATATATAAATTTGTAAATATGGATAGGTGACATCTGAGCTCTACGCATGGTATAGTTACCACTTTGGTTTTGATTTACATCTAGTTCAATTTTGTTCCGTGCATGGAGTTCTCTTGTCGTCGTTCCATGGCTAGGTTCGACAATTCAGTCTGACAGATGGTTGGCTCTTTATGTGCTGTCAATCACCGCCATTGCATTTGTTGTTTTCCTCATGGCTTCGAATTATTTTGTATCGGCGGAAGTTTCGGCCCTCCAAGTTTAAGTATGGGACGCACCCTGGAAAGGGGTATTCCCATTTTCCCAATTGGTCTACGTTATAAACATGGGAATTATATAAAAATTTTTAGTAACATTAACCTACAAAACAAATTTTTTGAATTTTTTCATCTCCATGTAAGTAGCACTTATCGTATTATATTACCCATGTAACTAAGTCTTTGTTCTTCTTTCATTGTAGAATACTTTTATATATGCTGAAGATGAACCTATAGAGGTTCGAAACATGTTCAATAATCGATGGTATTGACCTAATCGATTTTAATATTATATTGTGGAGACGACTTCGTGTTTTTCTTCTTCATAAAAAAAAAAAAGAGATATACTTGTTTCAGCGCTGCTAATTATGTTGTGAATAGGATGTTATTTTGGTGGGTTCAATTGGGAAATTCCTTCCGAGAGCTTAGATTTCCTCCCATCGTTTGGGATATTTATATTTATTCCAAGAAACTCTCAATCATACCCCACAATGTTATTACCCTCTCTAAATAGGATGGTAATGTTTCGGACCTATAAAGGTCCATCATCAGCCAAAACAAAGACAAAATTTGAAAAACGGGTAACATCAATGTATGGATTCAATATAAAAAAAATAGATTTACTCACATGAGATTTGAACATGGAAATTTTTTCAACAATTAAAACATTTTCAAACGTTGAAGGACACATGTTGGTGAGGGCCAAAGAAATAAAACAAGTATGAATAAAACCAAACACAAAGACATCGTGACGTTACAAAGATGATCCGATCCATCAGCAAGAACGTATAATGACAAAAGGAATATTGATAAAAGGATTTGTTGTGGATGAATATACATAACCGACATCTAAAACGTGAAATTTAAAAGAGAGGATACAAACAAAGTGGATAATTTTAAAAACATTTTTAAAATTGAACGTGACATCTAGCTGACAGGATAAAACTATTGGGAGGAACCAAACGTGATATTAGAATTCAACAGGTGGAAATTGCGGAGTAGATGGAACACGTTTGGCAATAAGGAAATACAGCATTTGTTTATTCATTGAAAACCAGAAGTTGAAGAAACTAATACAATCGAAGGATCTGTTCGTTCAACGAAGTGACAGAACTATTATTCGGAGGAGTGATTTCAAAAAATTTCTAATAGATTGCTTATTGCCTTTTCGCAAGCGGCAATATTTTCATATCCTCGTCGATTTGAAATTGGCCGAATTGATATTGTGTCGAGTTATAGCCGAGAATGTTGATCCAGGATGCTGATATGTTTTGATATGTTCCATGATCTGTCTCATTTCTTACTGTCCGAGATTGAGCATTGCAAGATAGGAGAACAGGAAATAGAGGAACCCGGCTTGTTGTGTGAAGGAAGCGATCTTTTGTTAAAAGGTTTGGATAGGAGGCGGTGAAATGGGATGATTTTGTTTTCGTGCGTAGCAGCTCATAGACTTTTGTGCGAGGGGCATATGAAGCGATTTTTAACATATCAGCAGTGAGGAAATGGAGAAGTTGATGAGGTGTGGAGTAGTTGAGGTGAATGCGTTGTTGGTTATTTTGATGATATTAAACCCCTACCGAAATTTCATCGACATAGGAATGGTGAAGTTAGGAGGGTTGAAAGGCGTTTGTCGAGGGCACTGGGGATAATGTAGGTTTCCTATGATAGAAACAGGTTGCTTGATTTCAGCGATAGACAGGAACGGAGTTAAGCCTAATTGTTTGATGGACTGATGTAAAATTGAGATATAGTAGACGCACGTTATGAGGCCGTCCAAAAAAACAGTATTACATACTGATTGCCTATTTATCAAATGTTGAAAATGCAATAGTTTTTCGGTTGTTCAGAATTTCAGAGTAAAGGCGATATATGACTTTGCAAGATTGCAGTTTCGTTTGAAATTTCGAATTGAATGCAAAGTTTTGGCCGACTGAGCAAATATCCAAAATAATTTAGCATTGTATGTTGACTGAATTAAGATTCCGGATAAATATATCGGGATGGAATAGTTAACGAACAATAATTATATGGAATTTCTAGGGAATAAAATATTCTTAATTTTCATGTTAGATTCAAAGAATTTATGAGGGTTACAAAAGTTCGTTAGATCTCTGATAAGGTGAGTAAGCCACGGAAAATTACCTAATCATATCTAACGGACTTTTGTAACCCTTTTTCAATCAAGAATTCTTTGGATTTAACGTGCAAAATTAGGAATATTGTTATTCCACAAAATTCCATATTAGTTTCAGTTGATGTCGTTAACTTGTTCCCCGGCATCCCTCCCGATGATTGTATCATGTTGGTCCGGAATTTTTTATTCCTGTCCATCATACAATGCTCAAATGTTTTGGATATTTGCATGTTATTAGACTCAGTCCTCAGCCAAAACTTTTTTCAGTTCAATTCAGAATTTTTCAAACAGAACACAGGTCTTACAATGGGTTCTAACATATCGCCTTTACTTGCAGAAATATTCATGAACAACCTAGGAAAACAACTTGTACATTTTCAACATTTTGATAAAATAATTTTTTACTATCGGTATGTAGATAACTGTATTGTATTATTTGACGGCCCTCTGTGTGATGTCAGTCTACTGTTGAACTATCTCAATTATTTACATCAGTCCATCAAATTCACATTGGAATTAGAGAACAACAATTCCCTAGCGTTCCTTGATTTGCTTATCAACAAATCAAACAACCTATTTGACTTTTTTATCCATAGGCAACCTACACATACAGACCTTGTTATTCCATCCACTAGTTGCCACCCGAATGCACATAAACATGCAGCTTTCAACTGCCTACTCAATAGACTCTTCACCATTCCTATGTCACATGATAATTTCAGAAAGGAGTTCAATATCATCAAACAAATAGCTTTCAACAACGGCTATTCTCCACACCTCCTAAATAGACTTCATCACCGACACCTCACCAAATTCCTAAACCGTCCTCTCATTTCTTCTCTTGCTAATATAGTTGAGAATTCTTCATTTACCCCACTCCCTTTCCTAGGCAAAGTCTCCTATGATGTTGAGAACGTTCTGAACAGATACAATAAAAATATAATCATCTCATTTTACACTTGCCATACCCTATCACAAACCTTTTGTTACATCAAAGATCGCATTCCTTTACATAACAAGCCAGGAGTTTACTCTATTTCCTGTTCTTTCCCTCTTTGCAATGCTCAATACATTGGACAAAGTGGAAGAAAGATGATCACCAGTCATAGAACATGTCAAAATTATCGAGAAACATCCTGGTTCCAACATTCTCGAAGCCAACACTGAAAGCTCATTTGCTAATCATGTAAGCAATTCGGAGCACAA